>JADDON010000287.1:0-51188 GCA_017140175.1 Fusarium staphyleae
GACCTATCTGTTCATGATATCATTATGGTGTTGAGAGGTCATGATGTTGACGACGACATGAGTTGCGAATATGAGTGAGTTGGTTACTCAAAGGAATCATCCTTGGGCTCAAGCATAGGTTTCAGAGAGAGTCATCTAAGGCTTCATTTATAGCTGACAGCTGTTGTATCCAGCTGGTAACAGCACCTAGCCTCAGTCTTCGAATCACTCAAGTGATTGATTGTATGGCTGAGGAGCAGGTCTTGAAGATACTTACAAGATTATAGATGTCACAAGTACGGAGTATTAATTTAACAACACTTACATTAAATTATGTAGTCAAGTTATCGAGCGCCATCCTACTATGTACTCCTACTGGTCACCTGACCTCCAGCTCCAGATCGTCAGCTCCCCTGCGTCTGCTAAGCTCCAGGCGGCGACCGCTATCGGTAGAGCTCCCGCCGATTAATTAGCTCGCCATAGCGGAGCCCAATCACTATCAACGTCACGTCGGCAGCAGAGCTCACAGCTCAAGACTCCCATCCCCCACCTCCCGAATGTTTCTCCTTCATCTTCTTCCTTAACAATTGATCAATTGGCAGCTTCTCGACCATTCATACGTCCAGCCCAACGACAATGGATGAAAAGGCTGGTCTTCCGCCTTATAGCTCCCTCTCTTTACCTCCACCTGCCAACGTTAGCATCCATCACGGCTCTCTCCGAGGACGACGAACTCTGCGTCGCTCACGCGCTCTAAAGATATTTGCCCTCGCATGCCTTGCATTTATAGTCTTCGCTCAATGGCGACAGCTAGGACCACGGCATGGTTCCAAGCTTTCTGTCAATAAACTCAATGACGATCTCAAGACTTGTAAGAAGCTCCGGGCCAAACCCCAGGACCCGCCCGGCCTCGGTCGTGATAAGAACGCTCGATACATCGACAACGGGAAACCAACACTGATCAAGAATGCCACAATCTGGATCGGTGGGCCTATCAAGGGCACCAGTGAAGAAGATGCAAGGGCTGGAAAGGGCTGGAAGTGGGTGCCCGGCGATGTCTTTATCGAGCATGGCCTTATCAAGCGCGTCGAGAAAGAAATACACTCCGCATCGCTGCCCGATGATACCATCACCTTTGATGCTCGTGGCCGACGACTTACAAGCGGCATCGTTGATATGCACAGCCATGCTGGCGTGTACCCTTTGCCATCTCTAAGCGGAAACTCTGATGGGAACGAGTTGTCGAGTGACATTACGCCCTGGGCTCGCGCAATTGATGCTCTATTTCCCTTTGATCCCCAGATTCAAGTCATCAAATCAGGCGGTGTGACAACCTCTCTGGTGTTGCCTGGCTCTGGAAACAATATTGGTGGAGAAGCCTATGTCATCAAGCATGCCGTAGGAAAGCCAGATGGCCGCAAGGAAGTCAGCGCTGAGGATCTGCTCGCTGACCCAGATCGCAACTGGCGATATATGAAGATGGCCTGCGGTGAGAATCCCAAGCGTGTCTACGGCCGTATCGGATCCGGACCTTTCAGCCGTATGGGCGAGAGCTACGAGTTCCGCCACGCCTTTGAGCAAGCAAGAGAGCTGGTGCAAAAGCAGGATGACTGGTGTGACAAGGCTGAGTCTCAGGGTATCGATGCAGTGGGCGAATACCTACCCCAAGAAATTGCTTGGGAGGCTCTAGGTGCTGCTCTCCGCGGTCAGGTTCACATCAACACACACTGTTACACTGTTCCTGACTTGGAGGCCATGGTGGACCATACAAATGAGTTCAAGTTTGCCGTGCGAGCTTTTCACCATGCTCATCAGAGTTACTTGGTGCCAGAGGTAAGCACATGTTGGGACAACGAGGAGACATCTCGCTAACGGGCCGCACAGATCTTGAAGAGAACATGGGGAGGGCGCCCTCCTGCATCGGCGCTGTTTGCTGATAATATGTACTATAAGACAGAGTCGTATATCGGCTCAGAGTACGCCGGGAAGATCCTCTACGAGAACAATCTCACCACTGTGTATGTCAGCGACAACCCTGTCATAAATGCCCAGCACGTTCTTTTTGAGGCCGCCAAAGCACATCATTACGGTCTCCCTTATCATGCTGCACTGGCAGGTGTGACATCTGCTCCGGCTGATTTGCTCGGCCTTGGGAAACGCCTCGGAAAGGTTAAGCCCGGGTTTGATGCCGACATAGCTGTCTGGGATAGTGATCCGCTGAGTGTGGGCGCGACTCCTGTGCAAGTCTGGATCGATGGCACAGCGCAGTTCGAGGACCCTGTTGAGCTCTTGAAGTCAGCAGAGGTCTCGACGACGGTGCCGATACCTGATGAGGTCGTGGACGAGCCCATTAAACTTGAACATGTGCTCTTCACCGGCGTCACTAAGGTTTTGCTTGAGGACGACAAGACCTACGAGTCTGGCGGTCAGTCGTTCAACGTTGTTGTCTCAGAGGGTAAAATCTCGTGCATCGGTACCTGCCATGACGAGTGTACCAAAGCAACCGCCTCTGATGCCAAGATCATCGCTCTCAAAAATGGGTATTTGACGCGGGCCTTTACCGCGGCAGCTGGCACGCTTGGTCTCAATGCGATTGATGCAGAGGTCACGACTGACAACGGGCCCAATCCGTTGGTGTTCTCGAGGGCAGTTGATGGCCTCCAACTCGACACTAAGAAGCTCCACGTTGCTGCCAAATACGGAGTCACCAGGGCAATCTCAGCCCCTACTTTCTCAGGCGGCGCAACACACTTTGGTACCAGTGTCGGCTTTGTAACATCGGCACTGACCAGTTTAGAGGAAGGGGCCGTTTTTGCCTCTGATCTGGCAATACACTATACCCTTGACGTAAATATCCGTTCAGCGACGAGCTACTCGGCCGCTTTTGGGGCTTTGAGGACGAAGCTGATTGCAGCCGCGACATCTTTAGAGCCAGTGGTAAACCGATTCTCGGAGGAGTCGTACCTCCGGCAAGTAGTCAACGGGGAGCGAGTCCTGGCACTGACCATCAATGGCGCTGACGGGATTGCCACGGCGCTGAGGATGAAGTTGGAGATTGAGGAGACACTCTTGAAGTATCGCACAACAGCAAGAGCCCAACGTCTCCCGCTGGCCATCATTGGAGGTGCCGAGTCTCACTTGGTAGCCAAGGAACTGGCAGAGGCCAGCGTTGGTGTCATCCTGTCACCGCTGCAGTCGACAGGCGATACCTGGGATTCGCGCCGTGTTCTGACAGGAGCGCCGCTAACAAACGGCACGACTATCGATGCGCTCCTCGACGCCGGTGTGCGAGTGGCGATCGGACTGCATGAGGACTGGGAGGTGCGGGATCTGAGCTTCGCGGCAGGGACAGCATTCAAGAACGGAGGCGGACGACTGAGCGAGAAGGACGCCCTTGACCTTGTGAGCAGCAACATCTACCAGATCCTCGGGGCAAACACAGAGACGAAGAATGACCTGAGCCACTTTATGGTGAGTGAGGGGAGTCCTCTTGAGGTTGGTTCAAGGATCAAGGCGGTTGGTTCAGGGAAGGGTCAGGTTGCTGTGTTTGTGTAGACGAGATGTTGAGTGTTTAGATTTGAAGTGATATAGTAAGCATTGAGCAAATCAACAAGATAAATAACGCTGGCTACCTAACTAGCCTACTCACTGTGTAATTAATGGAAATCATATTGATTGTCGATGACAAAGCCCTCGTCGCCAACAGTCAATATAGTGGATCCTCCCGCGCGGTAAATGACCAAGCCAATAGGGGCACAGCAAGTCAGCGTGACAAAGCCCCCTCAGAAATGCGGGGACAAGAAAGGGAAGTGGGCGTCTTAAGCTAAGTTACTCCACAAGCCATGATGGGATGGCCGTTATCATGGAGGATAAATAGCTGGAAGGTCCCTCGATGGTTGATTGGGAGGATATAGACACCATCGTGTACAGACTGATCAGCTTATACCATAGTCAATGCGAAATTGGCTTGGTGCTACGAGACGAAGCATCACTGCGACACCATCCAAAACTTACCTTGCAGCGATACCCCAGAAGCTATCTCAGAGACAGCTACAGACGGCAGCCATGTCCAAGGTCGGACCTGTTATTGCGCTGTCGCACGGCGGAGGTGAGTCCTTGGTCTTTGGCAATACACTCTTAGCTTTCACTCACCCTCACGCAACAGGCCCTATGCCTGTTCTTGGCGACCCAAACCACACAGACATCATTAACTCGCTCAAGACCCGCGTTCCCAAGCTACTCAAGCTCGGGACTCCCGACCAACCCCGTGCCATTATCCTCGTCACTGCTCACTGGTCCACCAAGAAGCCCACTATCTCATCGGGCGCATCCCACAAGCTCCTCTACGACTACTATGGCTTCCCACGCGAGTCTTACGCACTGAAGTACCCAGCGCCCGGTCACCCTGAGATCGCACGCGAGATCGCCGACGCACTGAGAAGCGAGGGCCTCGACTCTGAGCTCGACGACGAGCGCGGCTGGGATCATGGCGTCTTCATCCCTCTCCTCCTCGTCAACCCCAAAGCCGACGTGCCCGTGGTGCAGATGTCAGTACTTGAGTCGGAAGACCCGGACGAGCACCTCCGGGTGGGGGCAGCGCTCGCCAAGCTGCGCGGCAGCAATGTGGCCGTCATCGGGTCCGGCTTCGCAAGCTTCCACAACCTGGGGGTGATGCGGCAGCTCATGATGGCGGGGCCCTCGCAGCGCGCCCAGTTCCGCGGCGTGTCTGACACATGGAACCAGGTGCTCACGGACGCGGCGCTCAAGACGGGCCGGGACGAGCGGTGGGATGCGCTGCGAGGCTGGCGCAAGTTCCCCTACGCCGATACGATGCACCCGCCGCGGGCAGGGGAGCACTTCATGCCGCTGCTCGTGTGCGCGGGCGCGGCGGCGGATGGGGAGGAGACGGGGAGGTATAGCGATGATTTCGTGGGCGTTGAGATCAACACGTATTACTGGGGGACTACTGGTGATGTCGGGGGCGAGAACCGGTGATGTTGCAGTGGGTGAGTGAGGGTGAAGATTTAAGCTCATTTTTAGAGTTAATGATGATAAGATAAAAGCCAACAACCCTGGCAGAAGCTACGTACTACGTATAAAAGCATCTCCAGGTTCCCTCGATGTTTCATGCACCCCTGATTGACAAGACTCTCCCTGGGGTTCCAGACTGACTAGTCAATGTTAATACAAATACAAATACAAATACAAATACAAATTACTCATGCCAACCCACTTCGCCATGACCCGCTGCCGTCATCATGGCTTGGCTGGGGTTGCCCCAAGCCCTTCTTCTGACGTCAAGACAAGACGAAAAAACACTTGCAAAAACTGTCTTGATGCAGGAATTTCAAGCTCGTCTGCAGCAGTTACCGTCTCGGCAAATTGACTTGGTCTCGGCAGTTACGCGAGTTGGAGAGATATAAAGCTTTCATCTAGTCCACCTCTCGCAGTCGAGCTACAGCCATACATACACCAGCAAGAACCAAGATAACCAACCACCATGGCTCAACACTACAAACCCACCATCGACGCCGATGTCGTCAAGGTCTTCGTCCTCGAGACCGACAAGCCGCATCCCCACACGGAAAGCGAGAAGGGCTCCTTTGGCCAGGTCCTGCACTCTCACTTCTGCAAGGCCGGTTCCGCCCATCACCCGCCCCTCGGCGTTGAGACGGAGCAGGAATTCGTCGTCACCGAAGAGGGCGGCCGCATGCCCAAGGTTGAAGAATTTGACGAGTACGATGGTCTCCTCATCACGGGGAGTATGTATGACGCGCACGCCGACAACGAATGGATCCTGGATTTGCTGGAGCTCCTCAAGGGCAAGGCCTCTCACCCATCCCTTCATCATATTCATATGCTGACCTGTCTGATCAGACCTCTGGATAAAACGCCCCGACTTTCACTTCACCGGCGTCTGCTTCGGCCATCAGCTCCTAACACGTCTCCTCGGCGGCAAAGTAGGGCCCTCGCCCACAAACGACTGGGAGCTGGGCCACAACGCCATCACCCTCACACCCGTCGGCAAGCGGCTCTTCCGCACGCACGACGACAAAGTCTACCTCCACCAGATGCACCAGGACCAAGTCCTCGAGACACCCCGCGCTGAAACCTCCAACGGACTGCTGGCCCCGGACACGGACGTGCACGTCTGGGGCACGAGTGACCACACGGCCGTGCAGGGTCTGTATATCCAGAACAGGCTCTTCACGACGCAGGCGCATCTGGCGTTTGACGAGGACATGGTCAAGAGACAGATCCAGATGAGGGTCGAGAGCGGTGGGATCAAGGACTTGGATCACGCCGACCGGGCTTCGGAGACGGCGCATTTGGAACATGATGGTGCGGAGCTTGCAAAGGCGATTCTGAGGCTGTTTAGATATGATGATGATGGTATGGACTGGTAGATGTATACACATGTAATGATGAGTTTGACTATGAAAAATAATAAAAGATTCAATCTTTCTAATTCATTTCAACCAAAACGTCAGTTGCGTCTCCTGGGCCGAAAGCTGCTCTTGGCCGTGGAAGTGAAGCCGTGGGCTGTATGACGAGTCCGAGGTCGGTGATATAGATGCCCCTTCGCGCAGAAACTGCTACCAGTTATTGGGTGCACAAGTGTAAGTCCAAGGTTGATTGATTGATTAGCTAGGTTGCCTTAGTTCATGAGGTCTTAGATTCCATACAGTATCCATACAGCTTAAGCATCCGGGCCATCACGTCCTATCCGTCACGTTCATCGTAACCATCGTGGTCGTCTTGACTTTCCAATCACCCAACAACTCCCCCCAGCCAAGATAAAACTTCGACTCGTCCCGAGTTGCTTCACCGTCATTCAATCCAACTAGCTCATGCCTTGTGCGCCTTTTTGTCATGCTTCAATTCGGTGGATGCTTCACGCTTGAAGAGTATACGTCGTGCGTCTCGGTTCAAGGGGCTCATCAGAATGGTCGGAGTCAGATGAGTCGCAACGAAACTCATCTGCCGCCGCTGCTGTGTCCATTCTGCTGCTTCCCGGTCCTTCTCTCCGCTGGGAGAGGAGTGGGCACGCGCACGTGGTGTCCGGCTGCGCGTGTTGCGGTTTTCTTGCGGGCTCTGAGCCAATATATATAAGAGAGTAGCTAGTTAGCCGAGACGCGTTTGAAGTACTGTTTATCAAGATGTTTAGGAAGCTCGAAGCAGTGGGCATGAGCAAGCAATTTATAGTTGACCCTCAGACGGTGGTAGCAAGTTACATAGCTAGGATTTGATATCTCGATGACTACCTTGCTGAGCTGTGTTGCCTCAAACCTATCAACAGTGGCAATCTTCTCTGCTATCAAACCACCCATCATATAAGAATCACCTAGTTGTGGCTCTCTCAAGTATGCAACCTCACCGGTCGTGTTTGCCCGTCTTTGACGCTGCGTCCAGCCTTTACCGGCTGCAGGTTTACCTTGAGTTTTCTAGTCACATCTTATTTGTTGGCAAAATATAGGGTGCATGTAACTTGGTGGCTATCGACATTTGGTCTTGCCGGCTCTCATACAAGGCAGCCGACGTTTGAGTCCTTCGTCTCAAACGACACGGATGCTGGGCTTGTACAAGAGTTCAGGGCGGTATCAAGCATAGCCAGCTTGTAACATGAGTCTTTGTCTACTGTGTGAGCCGGGTTCACCAAACAAGCAGGTGTTTGATGTCCTGTTTGACGAGTAATTCAATGATGATTCCAGAGCCACTTGTATCCTAGCACAGTTGAGTACAGACTACGCTAATAAAGATATTCAACTGAAATCGATAATCCAATATTCGCTAAATCAATGGTATATCCGTTTTAAACTCCAGTCGTATGGCCACGGGTCTTCCTGAGCTCCGGCAACGCCCACTGCTTCATCCATCGCGACTCCAAAAGTTCCTCTGCTGAAGCCCTATCCTCGGGGCGAAACACAACCATTCGCTTCATCATATCAATGAAAGCCTCCTCTTCCTCCTTTGACATCTCCGTCATACCATTGTCACGCCTTCCCTTCTGCACACCATGCTCCAGCCTCTCCTCCCACGTCACAGGCTTGTCGTTCATGGGAGGCACAGGGGAGAGCTCAATCTCATCGTCGTCGACCCAGTATTCGCTTCGCTTGTTCCCGTACGCTGACCATTCCTGCGGGATTTGGCCGAGTAGGTCGACTTGGTCTTGGAGGATCTCGTCTTCGGAGAGTGTCCACGCATCAAAGAGCGGCCGCTGCCCAACGAGTCCCCATATGAGACAGCCCATGCTCCAGATGTCGGAGCTGAATGAGAGTGGCTTGCACACGTCTGGGAACTGGGCTTCGGGCGCGCGATAACGGATCGGCGTGTTGCAGTGTTGCCGCTCCTCGCTAGCAGGAAGATAGGATTCGCCAAAGTCGCCAAGGAGGATCTTGGCATCGGCTAGATTCACATCTTCGCTCTTTTGACCTAACCAAACAGGAAGTACAGCATGGCGAGGTGCATTCTTGTCGACAGGGGCTCCATCAAGTCGCGTCACGGGAACCGTTTCAGGTGGGCTATGCTGTCGGTGAAGCTGGTCCGGGGAAAGGCGTCTAATGCGTTCGGGGAGTTGAAGCAATACATTATCCAGGTGCAAGTCTATAGTTATCTTGTCAATGTCTGTGGGGATCTTTACATTTTGCTTGAGTCTTACCTCCATGCACCACGCCTCCGTCGTGAACATAAGCCACGGCTTGAAGTACTTGAGCTGCGATGGCTCGCGCTGTCCGCAGCTGGAAAAGCCTACAGAACGAGGTATCCTTTGCGAGACGAAGAGACATCATGGCAGGGTCGTTAACCAAGCACGTGTGTCTCCCGTTCGGTCCGTCAAAGTGAAAGTTGTCCGTGACATGTCGGATGAGCGACTTCCCAGGATGCTTGCTCCTAGCTGTCGTGGCAAGGCGTTGCAGGATGTCTACTTCGGTCGTGTCCTCCCCGAAATCGGCCAGAATAATCTTGAGTGCGGCGTACTTTTGCTTCAAGATATCCCAAGAGAGCCACACAGTCGAATATCCGCCGTGTCCAAGCTTGTTCAGGATGAGGTAGCGGTTGTTGAGCGTTTCACCCAGCGATACGGGATGAAAGCCACCGTGGCAGTACTGTTCGAGGTTCTCAACATGTTCGATGTAGTGGAAATTGTAGCCCATATTGATCAATCTGGCGTGGTGTTCATCCATCATGGGTGCCGGCTGGTTTGCCTGAGCGGCCACGGCAAGCCCTCGACTCGCAATCCTCGGTACTCCTCTGAAAGAGAGCGACCTGCTGGCCCCAGACATTAAACTGTACGAGGGCCGCCGCAGCGAGTTCAGACCGCAAGTCGCCATTTTCAATTCAAATCAGGTGGTTGTTGTAAACTTGTGAAGCAGGTCGACCGTTGTCTCTCCATAGACATATCCGTGACGGAGGCCGCAATGCGTCAAGCCTCTCGTCTTTGCACGTTCAAGCTATCCCATCGCAGGTGCAATGAAGAAGGATGAATGAAGCAGAAAGATAGCAAAGCCCGAGAATCTGGGGAAATGGGCTACTCATATGATGAATGGGGACGATGGAGACTCGGTGGAAGGGATGTAGTCCGGGGAAGGATGACTCAGGCACTAGCGGTTTCGGCCAAGTTCCGAGTTTCTCCGCCATGGTAAACCGATAATTCCCTGCTCCGGATTGAATTAAATGGAGACTATTATCGTGATTACAAGCCAGAGTTAGCGTTGGCGCACACGAGCGCTGCCGTCGAGTAACTAGACCGCTATCAACGTCAGGTAGTTGCTTCGTTGGCCGGTTGCTCACATGAGGGCAAACAATCCTGACTATTCCGCCATCAGGTCACGACGCTTTGGTCTCAACAGGGTTGATCAGCTAATCAAACAGACATCAGCAGGCTGTTTACCGTAAATGAGTAGAAAAGAATCCGAGCAAAAGTGAAATGGACAGCTTGTATACTTCTCACTCATGATATCGCAGACTCGGGATTGCAGTCTTGTTGCCGTATCTTATCTTCGGTCCATCATCCATATAGCCGATCAATCATAGCCGGGCATTCAGGTCCCCACAGTCCATATCGAGTAACCTCACGTTATGATTCTGGAGTTGACTACCTAGGTATTCTGGGGGCTGCTTACCTTGGCAGTTCTTTGATAACTGACGCACGATGGCTTTTGTAGTACCACCTAGTCAGATGAGTGTAGCCCGGGTACCTCAGGAGTATGAACTAACATAGACTCTAAATATTCGCGAAAGAAACTTCAAAGCCGTAGATTCGTACTTGTGCTCTTGAGAAAGGCCTTTTGAATATTGCCGGTCGTGTGTACTGCCCAGCATGTGAGTAAAAGGCGAACCAGTCTGGTCATCCATGGTAGGGAAGATGTCCCTGCAGCATTATCGTGGAGATAGCCCGATGAAAGCTACCCAGGCAAATGTACAAGAAAAGAAGTGAACCGAAGAGCAGTTCCCTGCTATCTTCTGCGTGCAAGAACCCCAAGCTTTTACACGAGCTTCTTGTATCGAGCTAGCGTCGTCAAGCTGAGTGCAGTCTATGCACTGCTGCGTTCCGCTTGGAAGCCATTGCTCAAGCCTATACAACGACTGATCTAAGCTCATTGTAAGAAGAAGATGCTGTTCAAATCTCGGCTCCTGATATATCATAAATTTTCCATCAGCAAAATGGAAGAGTCGCCACACTGTCCGCAGTGCCAACAGCTGCCAGCCCGTTTCCAAGCCTCACTGGCAACAACCGAGAGAATATGAAAATTTCTTCCTCCTTCTTATTGGACATGAAACACTTGTTTCTTCCTGTTTCGTGAGCCTCAGTCGTCCCTCGCGTTGTCACTGGACGAGTTCGTGTATCAAAAAGCGTCGAAGCACTGTCAGTCACTTGATGGCAGAGTAACCAACAAACAAATATGTGTCTCCCCAAGATTCTCAGTTTTCTCGCCATGCTCGTTTTTCTCAACGTGGTTAGTGACGATATCGCTCGTCTCGTGTCTAGACCATCGCTGACAAGCTCAAAAGGGCCTCGCAGCGCCTCTCAGCGACGGGACGCAAGAGACGCAGACTCATCCACTCCTCAAATACACTCCCGGACCGCTCCCCTCACTCCTGCGCGCCATCGTCAAAGACCCCGCCGGAGCACTCCGTATCGGCCCCGACGGTGTCCTCCGCAGCTTCGCCGCCAACGCCTCCGTCCTCGACTACCGACACCTCTCACCGGCGCAGACGCACGGACTGGCTCCCGACGGCCGCGGCGTCCTCTCTGAGGCAGCTCTCCTCCACCCCCCGCCAGCGACAAGGACGGGCCTGGGAGTCGGTGTGGGCGACCTCGCGGCCAGGAGCACCGATCCTGCGGCGGCCGTTGTCGATCCGGAGATGCTGGGGGAGTGTGCGCCTCCGGTTGCGTGCTGGAACAGCACGACGTGCGGTGGTGGATGCGGAGCCTGCACCTACTTTGGCTTCTTCCCTTACGGACTGTGTCTGACGGGATGATCTGAGCCAGACAAGCCAAGCCTGCCGACCTGGTCTATCAAGTGGGGGTCTCCATGAACTGATGGGTCAACATCGAGATTGCTCACAACCGGGGGATGTGCAAGCTTGCATGTACGTCAGTCAGTCGGGTAAGATGTGAAGGGCTATTTGACCCGGTTGAGTTCCCGGTCTTTGTCTAGGGTTGTTCGGAGTAATGGATGAAGGAATGCGTTGGCTTACAGATAGCCACGATATTAATACCTAATGCTTGTCTGTGCTGTGTACTTCACTGCATAAATACCCAAGTTACCTACTGTACATCTGCGGATAGTACGTACAACGTAGAATCTGGGGAAGCGGGGGACGTTGATAAGGACAATGTTCGCGCTGCAGCGTGTACAAGATAAGCTCCCCGTTTATTATTAATCCGCCTCAACACCATCTCATCCACGTCTCATATCATCCCCCGCATCTTCACAGCGCCTCATTTCCCAATCAAGGTCGTTTCCATTCATCCTTCTCACATCTCCCTCGGACTTCCCTTGCCGTCCTTCCACTCGCGATCTACACTGCGCCTCTTTGTACATCACCCCCGCCCTAAACGGCCAGAGGTACATACGCACGGGGGTGTCATGACCTCGAGCAAACTCACGATGCACATGCCAGCAGGCTCAGGACAAACAGTTCCCGATCTCGGAACGGCTCTGCAGCTGGTGCGTGTCACAAGCTCGCCATGTAACCCCCCCTCCGCACCAAGTTGGGCGACAACTCTGTAAGCCCTATCTCGGCTTGATCAACGCTTGCGTTTGAATTGACCTACCACGGCACGTGCTGTGTTCCCCGCTCCCCGCGTTAAACCTCCCCCCTCCATCAGCTTCCCATCCTCCATGGATCCTTTGCTAGTTACCCCTTGTCGCGTTGTCTCCTTTCATCCAGAGCGGAGCTTCTTCCCTTAACTTGCAGCCCTCGATCGGCACAATCCAAGTCGGACGAGATGAAGAGGGGGACACGGCCCGCGAAAGGCCTTGGCTGGCACACACAGTTGACCTGTTTCTTGGATCATATCGCTGTTACCTGACTCCACCTTTCTCTGTCCAGTCTGGTTCCATGTCCTGCATCCAACTCTATCAGCCTATGTCTTGGCAATATCGTCTTGGCACCTGTAACTGTGACTGCGGTGATAGTTATTGATCATGGGATCAGAATCTTTGGGCATTTGACGTTCACATGCATTTGGATCAGGTAGTTGAAGATAATTCCTTGTTTTGTAATTGTAATGGTGCCCTTCTCTAGGCCTGCTCCTCTCTGGGCGGCCTGGGCTTTTAGATACAGTAGCTTTCGTTACCATGTACAACAGCACATGGGATCCCTCTATCCCTCTCATATATCCTGTTTCTCCGTGTCTCCGGTAACATATCTGACGCCGTTTTTTTACTCTCATGTCCCATGTGTCCTGTAGTCCCTTTCCTTTGTAAATGCAGAAGCTTCATATTGTCTTCCTTCAACGCTGGTGGGGTATATCGTTTTTAGAAAATCAGATTCGCCGCGTATCTCGTAGATGTTTGTAACTAAACAAATATGCAAACAATTATGCTGATGAAATATTCAAGCAGAAAAGATGAATGAAAAGCAATGCCGTGCTAGGTCTATGGGCTGTCGTCCGAAGAGTTGGAGACGCTGAGTCGGTGGGCATCGAGCTGCTCCAGGTTCTCGTACTCGATGGGCGACTCCATGGCAGGGTAGGCGGGGGGGCTTGGGGGCACGTCCTGGTAGACAGGCGGTGCCTCGTTGTCCCAGCTGACGCCCATGCCGGCGTGGTCGGTCATGACAACACCGTAGTGCATGCGCAGGATGCGGCCGGTGCCTGTCTGGGTAGCCAGCTGTGGCTTGCCCTCGGGTGCGTACTCCCGAGAGACGACGAGCTCGATGAGGAGCGAGTGGGTCACCTCGACACCGTCCTGAGACTTGGTGTCGCAGGCGTACTTGAGCTCCTTGGTGTGAGACTTGTACTGGTTGGCAAAGTAGTCAAACTCCATCTCAACCTTGCCGTCGTTGCCAGTAAAATCCGACTTCCAGCCATCGTGGAGGTGCTTCTCGCCCAGGACGCGGACTTCGGTGCGAGGCACGCTCTTCTTCTCGGGGTCTTGGGTTTGCGCAGGGGCGTGTCGCTCACAACCGGGGGCCATGGTCTTGATTGTCTCCTCGAGTCGCCATGTCACCTTCTTTAGCCGCCAGAAGTCAATTGTCTTGGCGTTCTCGTTGTGGCTCATGAGACCGTCTAGGCGCAGGTTGACGGTGTTGGTACTGGTAGGGTGGATGACGTTATTGTAGTGGGCGCTGGCCTTGATGTTGGTAGGAGGGAAAACGCGGACCGAGTGGTGAGGGATGTCATTCTCAGGTAGAGAGCGCTTCACGGGGACGGTGCGCTCAAATCGCACAGGTGCGCAAGTACCAGTAGAAGAGTTGGGACTGCGGGTGACGTAGGCGTCGGCCTTAAACTCGTACGCGATAGCGACCAGCGGCGTATCCATGGTAGCAGGCAGGTTGCCATCGAGGAGCACAGAGAAGGGGAATGGGTGACGTCCCTTTCGGAGAGCGGTAGGGTGAGCGAGGAACTGCCACTTCTTGACCTCAGTGTACTGGTTCTGGCAGTCGGTGCAGTGGTTCTGATAGGGTCGCTTCTGGAAAACGTGGAGCTTCAGTGATGCAGAGAAGCTGCCAATCTCGACATAGTCCTCCTTGACGTCGAGGAACATCTGGCCGGTGATGAGAGCACCGGTGCTGTCATCGGCGTTACCATGGAAGACAACAGGAGGGCTCTCGACACTCCAGTCGACGGCCACGGTTGATGGTTGCTCCTTGTTTGATTTGCCAAAGGGCAGAGAGATTCGGTGGTGCTTCTTGACGGCGTCTGCGAGATCGGGCATCTTGATGGAATGGACTTGTCCCTCACCATCAGAAGTGTAAGGACTGCTTGTGCGAGAGCGAGCCACTTTCTTGATCTGGGCAATGTTGCCTGAAGAGGTGCGGATGAAGTTGGCCACGCGGTGGGGCATGGCGGCGGTAGGAAGCGATCTTTTGTAAGACGCCTTATACGAGCTGCGGTGGGGAATGGGCGGTGATGAACAAGCTGGGGTTGTTCCAGGGACTAGCTAGCCCCTTGGGAGGTCGGCGGCTAAATAGAAGTTTGGTTCTTAAAACTCTTCACGCTGATGTAATATCCTTCAGCTGCCGTTCCAATGACGGTAGTGACGAATGAATCGCTTGGTGGTGGTGGACGGGAGATGGCCAGGGGCAAGGAGCCTGTTCTGGTGCTCGCCTGACAAATTGCGACAGAATTGTAAGCAGCGCCAAATGCCAGTGATGACGATGGCGTTGGCGAGTCAAACTCTGCTCTCCAGGGCCTTTTGTGTGGATGCTAGGGGTTTTTGTCGCCGGGTATAAGCTGCGGATTCGGAAAGCCGATGGCGGGGAGTTTCTGGATTTTCTTCTTGTGAAAGAGATTTCTGGTAGGCAGAGCTAGAGATGTTGTCTCCAGGTCGGGGTCTGTCAGACAAGTCAATTGCGCTTGGTTGCTTGGGTATTGTTCTGGAAACCTTCGGCCGCGTGTAAGTGACAACGATGGGCTGGTAGTGTGGTTGGTTGGTGTAAGTGATTGATGTCTGGGGACGATAGTGTGCTGTCAGTCCGATAAGATCCAAGTCTGGGGAACTTGATAATCAAGTCAAGATAAGAGATCGGGCACGGGGAAGAATAGAGAGAGATTCCTTCTAGTAGGAGAGCCCGAGGGCATCACCAAGACTAAATATTCCCCCTCCATCTGGCCCTACTCAGTCGCAGCCAAGCCCTTTGCACCAGCCTGGGGGAAACGATGTGTCATAGCGAAAGACGCCCTGCTATGACGAGCTTGTTAAGTGGCGCCTTGGTGGACATGCAGACAGGAGGCTCCCGCCTGACTCTCTTTGCACCCTGGATCCCCTAGGATTCCCCTGGGCGTGTGGGTTGTGGTTGTGTCGCTCTGCGTCTGCTTCTGGACGGGAGGGTGTGGCCTGGCGATGCCGGAGGGCGTAAGATGAACCCGGTGGGCTCTGCTTGACGGACCCTCGCAGCTAGACGCGGCACAGTCCCAAGCGGGCTCCAACACAGTCCAAAGCGGGCGAGGCGTGGTTGGCTGAGGACTCTGACGGCCGGACGGTGCGCCGCCGGCTCTGGCCTCGCCCGACACCTGATCTGATGGCCCTGTAAGGATACGGTCAGAAAGCACAGTGTAACGGACAGTGCAGGTCGCAGTACGTACTCCGTACGGAGTACACGATGGCGAGCTGCAGGGATTGTTGGATCTAAGCAAAGCGATCGTGGATCGCAGAACCCGGTTTATTTCCTCTGGGTGGAGGGAGGGTTTTCGCAACGAGGAGATGAGCAGAACGACAATATACCTTGAGGGAGAGAGGAGAGCCGCACCGATGCTGCCCGGCTGTGCCCGGCTGCGGATGCTCAATGGGAGATGCCTGTTGAGCCGGTCTGCCTGTTGCTTGAAGCTGTGTGTACAACGGTAGTGTCGTAGTTGCATGGATAACTGCCCATGGTGGAGATCAGATCTGATGAGCAACTCGAGCATGTCGCTAAGGCCTGGAAGTCAATCGGAAGAGCGGTGTTCCCTTTGTTTGATGCTGTCTCGGCAAACCTCCCGTTGATTCATCAAACCCATTCACACGGCTCATGACCCCGAAGCTGGCTTCTCCTCCTAGCTGAGCACTAGAGAGCGCTCATCAGCGGTCCGCTGCTTCGGCACAAGAGGCCGATGGCCGGACCGGATGCCGCAGGGGAGAAGAAAGGACCTCGAGCGTCCGGGTACTGCAACGGAAATAAGCGCATCAGACGACGTGAGGTGATGCCTCAGCACATGACGCCTTTTGGACGGCACAACTAGAGCCAACTACTCCGTAAGCAGACTAGCTATTGGAGCATGTTGCAAGTCATCATGCGGACGGTTCCTGATGCCATCCTGAGAATGGGATTCAATGCCAGGTGAAACCCCCAAATCTTTGGTCGGACATTCGAGAGTCCGAGGAGATAGTTATTGGTTAAGTTAGACGTAGGATGGCTTCCCGTACCTACCTACCTGCCAGCAGCGCCACTCCCGACGAGACTGCGAGTCCAGGCGCTAATGAGATCCCGCTACGGGAAAAGAAAGCGCCCATCTTTAGCCCTGCTAGGGAAGCCCAGGAGAGGCTGGACATTCGGACAATCGAGGGACCGCCCGCTGTCTGGCATCATCCTGAGTGAGGATGGCCTTGTTGTACCAATATCCTCAGCACCCAGTGCCCCCATAACCGCTGATCTACAGGCGGTGAACGCCCCCTGATTGAAGCCTTGTCGAGGGGCAGATCAGGCGCTGTGCTGGCAAGAGATGAAAGATCCAGGAAGATGCCGAATCGGCGAACTCTTGGTGAATGGCCCTTCTGCACGGCCAAACGTTTTGAGTTGATCAGATCACTATGAAGAAAAGTGAGATCTTACGTATAACTGTGTCGATCATGATGCCCTTTAGAAAGTAGTTCACTCTTGCTCTCGAGAGAACTCATCTCCTCATCGACATCGCCTTCGATCGGGCAGTCTCTCCGGTCCCGGCCCCGCCAAACAAGGTCGCTCTAAACCAAGAAACCGTACCCACAACCATTCATTCATGCCGGTCCCGCACTCCTGAGCTGAGCTGGGCTGGGCTGAGCCCATCAGGTAAAAAAACGGTGCGCGGTCTCCTTCCCTGTGAAAGTGCTAACTGCTAACGTTACGTCTTGGACGCTGGCTTGCTCCCATCGCGCACGATGCGGCAACGCCTCCAGCGCTCCTGGCGCTGCGTGTGGATAGGCAGAAGACACAGTGGGGGTACGCGTGGGTCTGAACGACAGGGAGAAAATTTTTCTTGAGCGTGACGGTGAAAGAGCGGGAAGGGACGGAGCTGTGCCACCGTACGTTAAGGTGAAGGGCCAACCCCATCCTAGGAAAAACTCTGATGGGATAGTTAAACCAGCACTAGCACTAGCACAATTGCGGATTCTTCTCTCCAAGCTTCGATTCTTGGAACAAGCAGCGAACATGCCTTTCATTGGTGCTGAGTCAAGACGAGAGTTCCTTGAAAATCTTCCAGGTCTACGCCGTATTATACCTTGATTGGCTCATGCCCACGTGCATCTTTGGAACAAACACCCATCGTGAGGCCTGTTTTGTTCCTCAGAAGAGGACATTCGCTACGAGGTACTTCTGTTGCTCTTCTTTCTAGACGAGGCCCGATGCACCAGCGGACTGCGGAAATCTAGCTGCCTACAACAGGTGTCACAGTGGGCCACTCGGGCCTCATTCCACGTGGTGCCGTGTACTCCGTAAGTTATGCAGGAAACACTTGTGAACCTGACATCAATATTGTCAACATCAGCATTGCATGTTTCTCACACCGTTAATGCTACAACCATCGAGATCATGAGATACCCATAATACCTACCCTGCAAAGCTTTCTAGAAAACTTCACATTGATGAAACTGAATGTCTGTACGTCTTGACTGTGAAACGTCCTCCCCACGCATCTTAAGAATCTATCTTGAACGCGTCACATATCCTAGATGCGGGTATTCCCATCTCCAAACCCTCCGAAGAAGCACCAGAAGCATGTCCGCCTTCGAAATCGAACATCGACTGACCTCATGACCAACCATCACGAGGTTTTAGGTGCGGTCTAAAGTGGAGTTTGACAACCATCTTCCCTTTGTTGGTTGTCCTTCTCAACCGCCACGCCGAGTTCCACACGCACACGCATATACACTTACGCAACTCACTCTGATGCCATGTTGTGACTGACAGAAACAAGGGTCGCCAGCCGCATGTGCGGCGCACGCCATGCCCGAAGCCCCCTCGGCATGGACCGAAGCAAGACGAGCCTCATCGTGTACGGAGTAGGTACATTTGCGGCTCTTGGCCCAGAACCTTTACTCTTGCAAGGGACCTGGCCCTTTGGCAAGGGTATGCTACGTAACGCAAACCTCGTTCCTGAAGATCGTGCATCGTCAGCCACACAGTGCTGGTGTCGTTACGTACCAAGGTCTATGCCCCTGCAACAACCTCACAACCCTTCCATTCCCTGCCTTCTGGAAGCCGCACAAGTCACCATCTGAAGCGCCTCTTTGAATGGTGCAATCATGACCCTAACCAGCGCAACGTGCTCCGAGCGTTCCCCTTCTAATCAGATTCTGGCCCTGACCTCGTTCATGAATGGCTGGTTCTCAACATTCCCGCCAGAGTCAATCTGGTTGAAGCCAGTCGACGACACATTCGCCATCACTTACACCATTGCCGTTTCCCGATCGCATCATAGACACTTATCCCAGATCGCTTACCCGTTAGTCCTACTGGGAATAATTTTCACCGTCAAGAGCATTCTCGTGCAGGGGCGCCCTCTGCTAACAACACACCATGGGATTTCTTCCTTGCTTAGTCTGGAAAAGCGTGGGCCAAGCGCCGCTTTTGAGCCGCATCGAACTTGGTGCGCAGGCCAATTTACGCTATAATTATACGACTGGATCCTCTTGCGACAGGGCTCGGAACGTTTGTGACTCTTGGGTGGATTTTCTCCTGGCTTTCTGTTCCGTTCCACCTCACGACAATCTCACGGAGCGGTTCATCCCCATCGTGTTCCGATATCAAGCGGCTTATACCGGGCGTGTAGCAGAGCGAACCGCAGCAGCAGCATTTTCTACGCTATGAGAGTGATATGAGCGCCAGGCCTTTCGAAGCGGTCTGGGTAAGAAAACGTCTGTATGTTTCCCTTGTTTCCGGCATCAACTGCATAGCTTGGGCTCCCAGAGGCTCCACGCGAAGTCTAGACGAGATCAAGACAAAGAGAGTCAAAACTTGGCTTCCGCTCGGTTGCATCCAGAGCCGCAACATTGACGATGGTCATGTACTTATCAGCCATGTGGATGAGGCTCAAACCAACATAAACTATCCGCCAAGATCGATCGTCACGGCCCAAACGCTCCCTTCACTATTAGGGCTCTAAAATGAAGTACCATGGCCTAAGCTTGCCGACCTTGAGAGCTTACAGCAAGACACATTGTAAGCCGGCCGGTTGGCGCCGCGCTTCGGGCTACAATGCCGGATCCGCCCACAAACATCGGAGCTGGTTCCTAGAGCTCTCGATGCGAGCCAAGGCTTTTTCGGCCGACATGATTGCGCGACCTTGTTTTTAGTTATGGATCCCTCCCTATCCCTGTACTCTTGTGTCCCTCTGCCGACTGGGACCTTGTCTGCAGGATGCCCGTGCATAATGTGCCCAAATGCGTTTGGCCGTGCCTTGGTAGGCCCTGGTCTCTACCCAAACTGTCCATCTTAACGGCTGTAACCCCTGGCCGGCGACATCCGTGCATGAATGGTGTGTTTCTTGGGACCATCTCGGCCATCGAGCCATCTCGGCCGACTTGTCAGGCATAGCTCCCGGCATCTGGTGCAACACGCCAGTGATGTGGGAGCACAAGTCAGCTTATTGTCTTCTGTCTCCCGAGATGCCTTTCTGCTCCGTGTCAATAGACAGCTACCGTGATCTCAGTGATCATGCCAGATTAGCAATGGGAGTTCAAGCTGCATAGAATAGCATGTAAGGGCTGTCGAGGCATGCCTCTTCCTCGACTACGTATCCCAGAATGGTTCATTTGGCAGCCACCACAGTCCACAGACAGTGGCTGGGGTGATTGCCAAGATCCCGAGGCGTTTTCTCCCGCTCCTGGTTTCCTTGATCATGTCGGACCTATATCCCTAGTGCAAGTGAGTGCTTTCACGTATCAGAATACCGTTTGCCGCGCCGAAGCACGCCGGGCAGATGGCCGCGAGTAACCGGCTCGTCGGACAACGTCTTTGTCGACCGTGAGACCATCTCGTCGTCCAAATAAGATGTCTGGGGCAGTCTGGGAAGAATCAGCATGCATATGATCGACCGCCATTCAGCGGGCACTACTTCCTAGCGACATCTAGAGATAAGGCATGCATCATCCAATTGCGAAGCTGCCCAGATTCCCAAAACGCTAGCTGTTATCTCTGCCTTGCAGGCGAGGGATTCTGGGGATTCTGGGGTTGAGCGATAAGTTTCCTTTCCTGGGGATGATAACGGTCCTCGAGAGATAAGAGCATGTGGGTTCACCAGAGATAGGGCTAACCTGAAGCTTATCAACTATCGCAGTTGCAGCAAGGCGAATACATTCAAGGATCTTGTATAGTGCTACATCATTATTGGATAGGAAGTACAGAGTAACGTCAAGAAAGACTCTTGCGCCAAGACCGGCTTCATCGGTTCACGATGGTGTTATAGGAGTTCCCTGGAGTTGACTAGCCGAGACCCATATCCTAGCTGTGGCCCTGGCGACCTGCCAAGCGACTATGCACGACACGTCAAACCGTTTCTGAAAGGTAATGTGGGTTTCTAGGCACTAGAAACTAGAAACTTTGTATACTCTGTTATCTGGGCTGTTCGACTCACAATCTATGCTTGTGGGCTAGCTCAGCGAAACAAACCTATCCGGGTCTACTGCCTGAAAGCTCATTGAACCAATATGAAGACGTATCTAAGAGGCTTCTTTGACCTCTCTTCGGCGTGAAGGACTACAAACGGCTGGGAGTATATCAGGCTCTTGTATGACTTGATCACAAAAAGTCGTGAACTAAGTCTGGGGATGACGTGTCTGATGGAAAGCATAGTAACATATTCTGAGAAGCCAAGTTTGTTCCATAGGAGCAAATAATATCCATGGGCTGCATTGGTCTTTTATTGCTGTGTGGTGCGATCGGGGCAATCTCAAAGATGGCTGTCTAGTGACAACAGCGTCGTTAAGGACGCCATAGACCTTGTTGAGTATCAAGTCGTTTGGCTACTCGCGAATGTGATTCTTTGGTGGTTCGTGGTTTTTCTGTAAAATTGCGTCCCAGTAGTCGTAAGTGTTGGGGTTTAGGAAGAAGTCCTAGGAACGTTGACTCTGGATTCTAAGTGAATATCGACTAGTCACCCACTGAGCTATTCCCCTGGAGCCGGGATCTATCCTAGTTCCATATGATATTATGATATTTTACACGTGCAGCATGTATTGTATCCATCGTCCTGGAGCCAGATAGGAAGGTAGTTGTCGTTTTGCCAATTCCCTGCCATCTTGTTGTTATAATGACTGGGACGCTGAGGTCATTCAGTGGACAAAAACAAGCCCTTTCACACGCTGCTCTCTTTCTCTCGTCCACCCGAAGACGTCTATACTACTTACAACTCAGAGTAGGCCTCTTATTCATGTCCCTTTTGATCCAGGGCTTCTTTGCTCGGCTCGCTTGGCGCTGGATAGAAGAGATATGTGAGAACTTGTGATGATGAAGATGTCTTGGTGTGAGGCAATAGATGCTGGGGAAACTCCCCAACAGGTAATCCCTTTCAATCTTTGGGCAACACCTGAACCGAGTTCAATGTTGGTCGGCAGCTACTTGCTTTGGGAAGTATCCTGCTTGAGGTATGAACGATCCGAACGACACTCCAACAGACAATTGGCTACTAACTAAGAAGATTCGTAGTAGAATCTTCCTATATCAAGTTCATCTAATGCTCTGGATCGGCGGCTTGATCATCGCATGGTGAGTGAATACTCGTGCACGAGTGCTTACACTATGAGCCGAGCTATGAGGGTTTCTGGTCAGGACTCTCCAAGCTTTCCCTAAAGGCCTCGGCCCATTCATGGTCACAAAAGTCTTACCTCGTTCATTTAATCTTCTAAAGTGGGAAAGTTGGCTTGTGATAATTTCCGAGTTTGTGTAAAGCTAGTTTTTATTCCAGCTGTACTCTTCACTATATCTCACAAGTATAAGACAGTCGAGGCTAGCAGACGAGACTTCTAGTTATTTATCGATAATATTGTGGCCACCATATGAACTTTGATCATTACCTAAGGCATGTAAATATAGAAAAAGGAGAGGATGTAAGTGTCATTAGACTGGTCGATCTTGAAGTTTACATATGTTGGAAGAATGGCAGTGACTCTTATCGTAATTTGCACGCTACAGTATCCCTCAACTGTACCATTAGCTAATTCGTAAACTTGGGGAATATATACCGTCCCCGCGTGGATTGTCTTCTTGCTTGTCTTCCCCAGCCAGGTCCTATATCACTACTCGAATATTGATACTTAACGGGAGGCGGGTATTCTTGACCAGAGAGTGTTGCGTAATGATCTTATAAAGACCCAAATCGGAAAGAGCATCACATTCGCTGTAAGTATCTACGTCTCTTCCTTGAAGTTACTCACTAACACCTCATCGTTTGACAAACTGGAGGCTGCTGCCTTATGTCGGCTTCACATTCGTTAGCCCGACACCTGCTTCATCTTCTGGCTCTTATTTACCTGGCTTTGGGGGTTAGCTTCAGTCTTGCACCACGCCAGCCGGAATCCCAGATGTCGACTGGCTTTCTGGTGTTGCTATTCAAGAACTTGCTCGGGTTGGGCTCAGTGAGTGTCTGTGCTAGGATTCGGTCGCGGATTAGGGTTCAGTATCAATTCTCATTATTAGCTGTCTTTTACCATATTTTGACAATTAGCCTCAAAATCGCAACCTTGTTTGTAGTGTTACTTCAGCAATGGGTGCAAACTTGCAGGGTCCGGACAAGGCATATGTTCAATCTTCATATAAACCGTTCGGTATGGATCAAGTACTTCCTCTCTGTCGTCAGATGTACAGAACAAGAGAGGACTTTCCTCAAGCTCGAGTATATATATTTAAATAGTATGCACTAGCCATCAGCGTTATCCTACACTTGCAAGGCTGGATTATAAGCCACAGCAAGACTAAACATAGTATTAAGAAGTATGTAATCTCTATGACAGTAAGTTTAAGTCAGTAGGACAAAGTTTAAGAACCATTATAAGCCAAATAGGGCTCAGACAGTGTAGCGACATTTGTCTTCCAACTGCAAGCCTATCACTTGACACCTGATCTTTAAAGAATTAACTAGTGCAGCATTATTACTCTGTAGATGGTGATAGAGATGAGGCCACTCGAAAAGGTACGAGACGTTGATTGGCTACTCTACTAGTGGGGCAACTTAGGGCTGGATCGTTTTCCACCCAATGGGATGTGAAGGCCTACTGCGGGAGCAAGCCACTAGTAGGCGGGGCAGACTCCACCGGGCATGTATCCACGTATATGGGTCAAAATGATAAGGATCTTTCAATAAGAACACATTCCGGTGTGGTGTATCGGTAACATACCGCGTTTTCAATGATTATACTATTGCCGCGGCGCGCGGGGTTCGATTCCCCGCACCGGAGATTACTTTTTTTGTATTGCGTTACATTGGTGTTTGTGTTGGTGTTGGGATAACCAATTTGGTAGATGAATGTCAACTCAGGAGAGACTGCTCTTTGACCCTGACATACTATTCTGCTTATTATGCTCACTCTTACACTTGTTATATTTCTTACACTTCTTGCTAATTACTATTTTAAGCATTATTCTCGTTACTGGTCTCGTTATTGTTCTCGTTGTTATTGTTGTGTTTATTCTCTTCTCCTATTCTTCTTGACTGTCCACAACATGAGCTTCCCAGATGCTGAGAAATTCCAATGAAGGAAGAGTTTCTCCAGGAACCATTTCTACTAGCCGGGAGGTCTTGAGACCTCAAAGCCAATATAGACAAGGAAAGGCTTTCCGATGCCTAGACTGATTACATTCAACTACGCGACATCAGCCCTATTGAAGCCATCGCCTTTTACAGTCTCGGTCGAAAGACAGCAGAGTCCCGTAGTGAAAGATTCGGTCCTTAGTTCGCAAGAGTTAGAACGGATCCACGTCATCAGCAAGCTCAAGAAGAAGCCTGCGTCTGACTAATATGAACAACGTGGCTGTTTCCATTCGAGCGGGAAATGGCAGCAGATGAGATTGATTAAGGACGACGGGCTTCAGGATCCTTTGTGTACTACCAGCCTGATGGCCATGTTTCCGGGCGAAAGGACGTGCAAAGAGCTGAGCTATGCCCGTCCGGCTCTCGCCCGCCATCCTTTGTTCCATGACGGTAGGGAACAAACTCCTGAGAAGGACCCTTTTGGGAAACACCGAGAAGGGGCTAAGAGCTTCTCCTGAACATCAATCTGCATCGCCAGCTAAGCCAGCCAGCCATGCGAGTCATGAGCACCCGGCCAAACACGTGGGAAGGCCGGCGGTACGGGACGAGAAAAGGAGGCTCAAAGCATAGCGCTCCAACGAGGCTTCCAACACGTGGCGGTTGGAAGAACTGCTGCAGATTCTCTTCTCGGCCGCCTCGAGACGGCTCTGAAGCCAAGATGATGACGGCGGCGTGGTTGAGCTGCTTAGCTTTGACTTATGTAGTTAAGTAGCGGACACCGTTCTAACGTTACTTGGCAGAACAATGCCCAGAAGAGAAGTGCCCAGAATAGCGTAACTTGGGCTATGTGTCATGGGGCTTTACTGCTAACGTCAGATTATGGATGAAAAAACTCATGTCAATGCCGTTGGGGTCTGTGTCGTGTGTGCTCGGACTGGCGCGGTAACATGCTCCAAACATCCCATGAAAGATCGGCACTGAGAAGCAGAAGACTCGGTCTCTGGGTCCCTGTGATCCGGTGCCTCAATTTGGAATAAGGTTTCTTCTGGGTCAGGGGCTTTGTCTGGGTGCCAGGTTAATGCCGGCATTATCCTGGCAGGGGATCCTGAGATTCGATTTCTTGGTCTTCAGTTTGCAGCCAGCGAGAGAGAAGGATTGATGACGAGACGAGTCTCGCGGTAATCTGACTCGCTAAGTCATATGGTACAGCCAAAGATGAATCAGGGCTGTGAATCGACGTTGGTTTGGAAGCTTCTAACGTGTGTGTCGCCACAGTTCAAGCCATAATTCTTGGGGGCTGTTTCAGATCTCCCACATCATCAGCAACACTCGGTGAACTCTCTCCGGGCACGGCTTTCTAGAACCACGTTCCACGTGTTTGTGATGGACCGACGCTGCTGGAGGTAGAGTTTCTGGATGTTAACTATGGGTGTGCCCTAATAAAGAAGCAGTTTGGGCTGCAACGGCCCGGCCATGATGGCTGCGTTGAGCTGCTCCCATATCACCCAGTCTATGACCCCTAACGGCAGTTGGTTCTGAAGATCGCCCTGATAAGTCCTGGCTCGGCATCATGGTCCCGGTGGTGTTTCCCTAGCTGTAGATGGACTCTCTGGATCGCATCGCGTCTTCATCCGCGAGACTAACGTTAGCCAGGCACCAAACAAAAGTACATGGGACGAATCTACCATCGACGAAAGTACCTTGACCCAGTGAGGCCTGTTTCTCGACCTCGGCCGCTGAAGAGTCCCTCTCTCAAGTTAGATTCGGCCCGGGGTGGGCGCCACTGGTGGTGAGCTAACATGGCCATCTGCTGGTCTCTGCGCCGGGCGTCTTTTTCAACAGTCGCAAGCGCGGGAGCAAAGGCGAAAGACGACGGAGCGGAAGCTCTAAATAGGCAGTGAGTGATAAAAGGGACGATGAAGATCATCCGGGAGTCGAGAGATCCGCGTCAAGACGCTGTGTGTGTACTGTTAGTGGGTTTGACGGTGATGATGCGCAGGAGGGTTTCGTCCTTTGAGACAGGTCATAAATCAGAACTTGGATAACTAACCGTCTCGTGGGGTTTCATCCGGGATTCCGGGGAAGATGGGGAAAAAGCAACGTCTGCGTGTTGATCCATCTACCGAATCTCGTCCGTGTATCAACAGTTGGAGATCTCGCAACGTAGATTATCAACGATGTTACAGTTGCAGCTACGACAAGACATGACACGAACATCAAGAGAGTCATCTTAATCAACACGAGCCATTTACTAGTTACTAATTAGTTACCCTGGAAAATGTTCCACAGGCCCATCTAAAGCGCGCCCCCCCAAGGCGCCTAGTGCCGATGGGAGAGCAGAGACGCTGACTCGCACCAGAGCCAGAACCACAGAAAAAGAGAAGCCATGGGGAGTCGCAATTTTGCCAGGGTCTCTACAGCGCTGGGCCCTGTAACTACTCCGTAGTGGACAGGATGAGGCCTGCTCAGGGAGTGTGGAGAGATGAGATGAACAAGATTTGAGTGAGGGGCGAGCTTGCGATTCCCAGGATCGTCGGGGTTGCTCGTGTGAGTTGGCCATATCGCGGGAGGCATCTGGCGGCCCGGTTGAAGCCATCGCCAGTTCAAAAACTCTGTCCGCAAAGGCCCAGCCAGGCTGTCTTCTGAAACAAGTCCTTCTAGATACCTTCCAGGATTCAACAAACCTTCAACAGCGTCTAGGAGTGTCTCACCGTGCGATCGCCAAGAACCTGCTCCTAGAGTTAGCTCCAACTCAGTCCCCCCCATCGCCACCAAGCCTTTCCATGCTAGACATCTCTAGCGCATACAAGCCTGCGTATCGCGTCTCAGAGGAGGCCCAACTCGTCGGGCTCAGCGGATTCCCGCCCCTTGTCCCGGACCCTGGGACCGAACGAAGCCTGGGATAGTGTCGTTGCCCAGCGCATCAAGAGGCACCAAGACAGACCCTACCTGCAGAACTAATTACTAACTGGACTAGAATTGCTGGGCCTAAGATCGACGTATCAAGGTACCAAGGGGATGAGCAGCCACCTAGGGCACGACTCGGATCACCGCCCGCCTCGTGCTGCCAGGCTTTCTCCATGACAAGCCTGGGCCGTGCTAGCAGTATCTGCGTGGATAGGGACGCCTCGTTATGTTTTAAATCTGAAAACTCCCCCCTCCCCCGTTGGCGGCGCCCTCTATTCCGGTTGTGCGAGACTAATATCGCACCGGTTATCCTTTCTTTTTGAACCAGTGTATCCCCTCGTTGTTCTTCTTGTCACTATCTATCTGGTTCCTGCTTTTCCTATTCACCACATCTCTCTACCAGAGACAAGACGGACGAGAAGACGCCAACGACATGGCTTCCGAGCGAGGGTTCCTGGTGCCGGAGCGTTTCAAGGAGGAGTTGCCCAACGAAGATGAGATGAACATCGCCTCCATCGTCTGGGGCCTGTCCCTGGGCGTTGTCATCTTCAACTGTGCAAAGGCTTTCCGACAAGCCAAGTCTGCTATTCAACGGCGGAAGCGAGTGACAACCTATGTCGCCTTGGTATGGATGGAGATCATCTCCAGCTTCATCCTCGGTGTCATGGTATGGCTTTACCTTCGAGGCGTCATCCCGCCGAGCTTCCAGTACTACTTCTTCATCAGTATGCTTCTTCCAGCGGCCCAGCTCGCATCATATTCTAACAGACTCGCTTAGTTGTCTTCTGGTCCACACAGGTACAATGTCTTATTCAGATCATCATCAACCGAGTCGGTCTCTTGATGGTTGTCCGATCCAACGCAACAAAACTAAAGTGGCTGTGCTTCCTTATCCTTCTGGCTGTCAACATCAGCGTCTTCTGCATCTGGGTACCGGCTCGCCTGCAAATAAGCGACACATATGTTCACCTGAACAATATCTGGGATCGCTGCGAAAAGGTCATCTTTGCCATCATGGACGCCTGTCTCAACTTCTACTTTATCTGGATCGTCAAGAAACGTCTCATCTCGAACGGTCTTCAAAAGTACAACCGATTATACCAGATGAACCTGTTCCTTGTCGCCATCTCTATTGCTCTGGACGTAAGTCTACCGGCGAGCCAGCAATAATAGTTGACTTTTGCTAACTCCATCACAGATTCTTCTCATCGCCATGATGTCGTTGCCCAACAGCTTCGTCTATGTCCAGTTCCACCCGCTGGTCTACCTCCTCAAGCTTCACATCGAGATGAACATGGCCGACCTTATCGGCAAGGTTGTCCGCGCCAGCAACAACCAGGACTCGCACGACTACAGCTCTCGATCACGACCGACCGGAAAGACCGGCTCTCGGCCCCATCCCGGACGCTTCGGTGCTACTCTGACGAGGACGCACATCGAGCTTGGCGAGGAGGATGAGATGGAACTCAAGGAGCGCGAGAACCTTGAGGGTATCAAGAAGACAGTCGTCACGGAGGTTGTTCGATCAGGACCTAATGCGGACGATGACGATATTCCCGAACATCACGAGAGGGCCGTCAGCGAGGCCAGCTCCACCAAAGCTCATCAAGAGCCATATAGCATCGAGCACGCACGATAGATCATGTTACTACAGTACTTATGGGATAGATTACTAGAGGGGTTTACCAGCGACAGGTCATAATGTAATGAAAACGGAATACGAGAACAGCATCAGCAACTAGCAGCACTCATTGCTCATTCGTAAAGACTTGAAGCATAGTTAACTTTACGCATTGACAGCCCCGTAGTGTTGAAGCATAGTTAGGAGCAAGGTTCTTCCTGGTCACTTATTGCCTCTCGATCAGGTCCACCCTGTGATCTTGGCTAGTCTCTTCAGCGAAGCATAAACCCCCTGTGGTTCTCAGATGACCCCACAGCTCCTGACGCGGATCGAGACGGGTTTGGCGGGGAAGTACGGATACTAACGCTACGTAGCAGTTAGAGACAAGAGAACGGGCGAAGGGATACTGTAGTAATCAATGAGGTTTTCTGGGGTTGCAAGGAGAGACGATGTTACTCTTCCGGAATGGACGGACCCAACTCGCCTTGGCCAACTTGCGGCCAGAGTCCAATTGTTGGTCAAAAATACCTATCTACGTACTATACATACGTATGACTGAGAGGATCCCTCTCCGGAGTCAACCTTGTTGTTCCCCGGTGGCTCAGATTCCCCCACATCGTGGGCCTCACATAAGTTGCATTACTCGACTACGTACCACATATCTACTGCAACTCGAGTCTGTGCGATGAAAGATGGCGTCCTCATTTACATGGCACCCGGTGCTTCCCCGGGAGGGCCGTAGGGTTTGTGTACCTCATCCCCGTCGCAGCTCTAACGTTGGCAGGATAGCGTCTGTTTGAACATCGTCAAAGTGATGATGTGAGCCATGTTGTTTCAAAAAAGAGTGCTGTCTTAGATAGGCCCTATGCCATTACCATTGGCTCATCTTACGTTCGATACTACGTTCAATACACTCGTCAAGTGGTTACCCTCATGTATTATCCGTGAGCTTCAAGACAGCTTTAATGTGTCTGCAGTGATGTCCTGCAGCACTCTCTGGCTCGAGATCTAAATAGGAAGTGACTTAAAAGGAGCAAACATAATCAATGACCTACGCATGTATAGTCCAACAATCAACGATACTGATGTCCAAAATCTCATCGCATTCGTGATTCGGTGGAAGGTGTAGGGTAAGTCCAGTCAGCATTTTTACCGGCATTTCGCCGACCCAGGAGTTCGGATCCGAGGTGTAATCATCGTCATTCGCGCCGTCACATCCTTGCCTCGATGTTCAAACAACGACCACCCCGACATTTAGTGCTTCCGGAGTGACAAGCAGTTGCTCCAAGTGAGGCATGCGCATCACACCCTGACATGCGCGAGTTTATGGACTATGTCCACAGCGCCTTCTACGAAGCTACTGGTTGGAACCGCGACAACTCGTACGCGGCGCTGAACGCGACTACCGATGGTAAGTACCAAGGAGCTCTTATCTGGTCAATCGCCTCATCTCTCGTACTAACACATGGAATCTCAGCTCTCCTAAACTTCCAGACCCCTCGTGGGCTGCGACTCACCCTCTCCGCCCTCGCGAGCCCCAACTTTGCAACATCCTACCAGCTTGGTTCCGTCGGCATCGTGGATGGCTCCATCTCCTACCTCTTCTCGTCAGTCCCGCTGCGACTTCTCCTGACACCGCAATCGGAAACGGTCAACCTGCCCGAGGTGTTACGCTCATACCGGCCCCTCGCCGAGCTCCCCCATCGAACCGATCCATGGCTCCCGACTGCAAACGACAAGCCCGAGTCGTCTCTCCTGTACGGCCGGCTATACCTACCCCAGTCTCTCCTCGAGGCCCTGGTCGTTAAGCGGTTGACGCCAGCGCTGCAGGTTCAGTTGAGCGCTGTGTCTGCTCAGCATCTGAGAAATGGCGGTACCGTCTTGGGAATGGCCCAGTACGATGTTGGAAAGTATGCACTCGAAGGGTTGGCGTCCTCAGATGGAGGTTTGCTTGGTTTCAGAGGCGTATACAATTCTGGCGGCGACGCCGACAAGTCCCTGGACCCGAATACCGCCGACAATGGAAATGAGAGGGAAAGGATATATGGGCGGTTCAGCACGGGTGGAGAAATATATTACGGCACGCTGAACAAGTCTGGTGGAATAAGCGTGGGAACTCGATTCGCGACACTACCCGCCCACAAGGGGACACCGTTATCCGCGTCACTGACCCTCAACCCCCTGATGGGCAATATCAGCGCAAGTTATGCCGTTGTGGCCGGCAAGCACTGCAGCCTCGCCTCCCGGATGGAGTTCAACGTCTTCAGCTACGAGAGTACTTGGGCTATTGGCATGGAACTTTGGCGGAAGCCGTTCACACGACCAGTCCTCGATGACGACATTGATACGGAACGTGCCAAAGAGCGAAGCTTCCAAGCGAAGCTGGAGTGGCGACTAGACGAACCAGAACCTGTCGTCGTTAAGCCGGTCCCTCCTCCCAAGGAAGAGACAGACCCGGACAAACCAGACGAGGAAAAGTACGCCGGCGTGCTCAAGACACGTCTGGATCAGAATTTTCGAATAGGGGTACTCTGGGAGGGGCGAGTCAAGTCACTGTTGTTCAGTCTTGGCAGTGGCATCGACCTCCGAAAACTGGACAAACCGTTCCGGACGCTCGGATTGGAAATCCAGTTCTCTTCATGAACTATGTCGGGCTGTGTATGCGGTACGGCACAGTTCGCGGCCCACCGACTGGATAGTACTATTTGCTACCGTCTAGCCGGACCACGTCTCTCGGCTGCAGATGCTGGGATCACGACTAGGGAGCTCATGGATGCAATTACGCTGCAAGGCATACGATCCACCTGCACGAATAGGTGCGCTAACGGAAATAACGTTGTCGAGAATGGCCGGCGGCGGACTTGGTTACAGGACTAATATCGGGTGCTGTGAAGGGTTGACTGGTTGAGGACTTTGGGAGCATATCACCGGCGTTGTAGGCTGTGTAAGAGTGACTAAGAACAATAGACTTGAATCAATAGGAATATGAGTCCTGACAGTCACAGTTGATTTACTTCCGGTACATTGGTGCCATCCTTACGGTGATGGACTCCAGTCAGAGTTGATGATTTGGGTTGTCTGATCGATATCGCGCAAGCGAGCCGACAGGAATATGAGATCTGATGTTATAAGCGACCTCGTCGCAGACATGTCACTCGAATCCTTCGGTTCCACGATGCCGTTTGATCCGATCGCATGGTGTTTGGCGTCTTTATCATTGCTCGGCCATTTCTCAGCCAAGACATGGATAGGGCATAGGCATCCCGCGCGCTTGTGGGTCCTGGGAACCTTGATGGCCTCCACGATCTCTCCGAAGATTCCCAAGGTGTGGCTGGTGCATCTGTGGAGAATAGTAGCAGCCGAATCGGCCAATGAGGCTCTGGAGGTTGCCGATTTTCAACGCGCTAAGAGGTCGAATATCTGATGGTGGGGGCCATGGCGCCACAGCCACGGTAGTTGGAAGAATTCTTCTTTTCAAGGTTGAATTGACTTCACCTTGTCTCTAGCACTAGCACGTGTCCGTCTACGTACAGTACACTAGTGAGCCAGGTGTTACATAGTAACATACCCGTCTCTTTCATAGAGGAAGTTGCATAGTCATCCCAGACAAGTACTTTATTGCTTCAATATCTGCAAGCTGAATAGTTATGCATCTATCTCTCACCCAAGAGACTGAAAAGCCAGTGAAAGATGGTCGTCATCAGCCACAGGGAAGTTTCCTGACAAGTAACCATTAGTACGTACTAGACTGCTAGTGGGGGTTTCCCTGAGGTAAACATGGCCATCAAGGTCCTCACCTTAAAATGACCCACTCACTCCCTCCCACCTTTCCACGCCGTCCACGCCGCCGTCTTTTCACTGCTGTTCCGTCTGGGTTTTCATTCTTCCACGACGACCTCAGAGTCTTTTTCATCTCTCGCGTAAAAAGTCCTCATGTTACATGCAGGGTCCGGCCCGTCGACGGTGGATCATGATCATGCCGCCAAGAAACGTGGTAGTTGCCGAGTTCCATGCCCTTGGGACGCAACTCGATCGGCCACGGGAATAGAATGGACAAACAGAAACTCGTTGACGGTTGAAGCATGTTTCCCAGTTAGTAGAGTTAGTAAATGCGCGGCCCGGGTAGGCCAGGCTGGCTTATACGCCACCATGTAATACTTTCAACTTCAAGGCAGAGTATGGAAAAGTGTATCGGAACGGTTAGATAACTACAATTCAAAGTCGAAACCTATAAACAACACTGATGCTCTGCTGCCTTTTCTTCCTCGTCCATTACCTACCTAGTTCTGTATCAATAGTCTCGCATCTATCATGGTTAGTTAACAGTCTGTCACTCCCACATTCCATCCCTCGAAACCCCCCGGTCCCTGATAACGTATTCCCACGTCCCCCCGTAGCCTTTTTCCCCCCATCCCACGCGTTCGCCTTGACCGTCGACGCATCACTCGGCATCTTGCTTCCGTTCGCTGGCCCAACATCGAGCTAGACGCGGCAGCTAACTCTGAGCGGCCCCAGCTGAACCCAGCACGTTCTCGGTTTACCGGCACCTTCTGCTCACCTTCTATAAGTCTTGGGTTCTGCGCCATCAGGGTATCGCTCATTTTCCCTCGACATCCCGTTTTTCTCGAGTCAAAGCGCTTCAATTGATATATAAACCGTCGGATCTCGCAGGCTCTTGACGATATTCTCTTCGGCAATCAAGCAGCTGCAGGCCAAGCAAATCTACCGATCCTAGCGTGTCGACTCCTTGGCATTCAGCCCTCTCTCGAATCGCACCGCTCGCTGCCCTTGTTAGGCGTCCTTATCAGGCAAAACAATCCTTGTCCGTTGGATATAGGATATAAGATCTTGGCATTTGCGACATCGACCCTGGTCATTATCGACGAGACCTTCTCTCTGAAAAGCTGAAAGTCACCCAAACCTTTTACGCCTCAAAAAACGACACAATGGCGGATGCTGCTGAGTGTAGTGGTGATGCCATCGATCTCGGTCGCCGTGGCCTTCGAATCGGTGCCATCTTCATCATTCTGGCCGCTTCGCTGATCGGCGCCCTCACCCCCGTGTTCCTGGCCCGACAGAAGACGATCCCCGTCCCGAAGTTCACCTTCTTCATCCTCAAGTTCATCGGTACGGGTGTAATCATAGCAACGGCTTTTATGCACTTGCTGGTTCCCGCCATCGAGAACCTGGGCGATGAGTGTCTTGAGGAACGGCTGGCTGGATATGACTGGGCCGAGGCGATTGCCCTCATGACCGTCGTCATCATGTTCTTCATCGAGATGCTCGCGACTCGCCTCAGCAACTCTGATATGGAGCACAACCACTCCATGGAGATCGACGCTGACCTCGACCCTGCCATGGACATCATCGCCAAGAAGCCTGCTAGCGCAAACTCCAACACGGATATCGAGAATGGAGAGCGACATGGATCTGGCTACGCGCCCGGGGGTGACAGCCATCTTGCCCACGGCCGTGAGCACAAGGAGGGGGACTCCCAGGGCGGTCTCGCCGGACAGCTTCTCTCCATCTTCATTCTCGAGTTTGGTGTCGTGTTCCACAGTATCTTCATCGGTCTCACCCTGGGCACCATCGGCACCGAAGACCTCACCGTCCTTCTCATCGTCCTCGTCTTCCACCAGATGTTTGAGGGTCTCGGTCTCGGCTCCCGTCTGGCCGTCGCCCCCTGGCCCAGCAACCGGAAGTGGATGCCCTACCTCCTGGGATGCATCTTTGCTCTGTCGACCCCCGTCGGTATCGCTGCCGGTATTGGTGCCAAGCCCAACAACGCCAACGATCAGAAGCTCGTCAACGGTATCTTTGACGCCATCAGCGCCGGTATCCTCCTCTACACCGGTCTTGTCGAGCTCCTCGCCCACGAGTTCATGTTCAACCCGTACATGCGCCGCGCCCCCATCAAGATCCTGCTGCTCGCTTTCGCCTGCATCGCCTTCGGTGTTACCGTCATGGCTATTCTTGCCAAGTGGGCTTAAAAAAAGAGGATGAAGGACATAGAGTTGGTGTTGATTAGATCACGGATATTGGATTTGGGGGATATAATGTAACCGTAACTTTCGCATCGCATTAGACTGCTTCAACAACAGCAATACCTTGTTTATTTACACAGTGCTTTACGAGAAAAGTATAGCGAACAAACCTTTATATCTGTCAAGTAATGTTATTGTATATCCGATAAGTCTTATTTGTCTCTGCGTGCATTTGGTGAATGAGCCAAGCAGCCTCATTGATGACGCAGCGTAGCGAGTATACCTACTAAGCGATGATGTACCCAAGTAGTTTTCACTCAGTTGAAGTTCTGATAGCTCTGACTGACCAGTTGGTCTGATGTAGATTGACCTGAGACTTTTAGTGCATATATGAGCGTGTATCTGCTGTCGTGGGATTTTAAGTAGAGCGAGTCTATCACTTATACCATGATAGTACGGAGTACGTACATATTACAGCCCTCAAGGGGTGAATATGTGAAGTGGGTGTAAGAGACCCGCTGTTATACTCACCCAATATAAAGCTTCAAAGCTGCCAAACAAGACGTAAAAGGAACAGTAGAGCTAACTACATCTTAGCAGAACTATACCACTTATGACATGCTGTTCTGCTAAGAGGTAGGTTAATCTACCTAAAATAAAGTAGATTCTCTACACCCACTTCATATATTCACCCCTTGAGGGCTGTACACTCGGGGATCGTGTCTACCCCACTTTGTGTACAGTGCGATCAGTAACATACATCGTGTATAAGTTCTACGATAGCACTGTACCTTGTCTCCGTTCCTGTGGGCTCTCGCTAGGTCTCAAACCCTACCCCTCAAAAAAGTTCACCACCAATTCGAGTATCTCGAATCGCTGAGCTCTCCAACCCTCACGCTTCGACAATCAACCACCCAACGCACCCATTCCCCTCCATCCCCCCCCTCCAACAATACCGCAAAAATGGCCGGCGGAGTTACCGTGCGCGATGTCGATGTAGGTATTCCCTGACAAACCAAAGAATCAGATCGAGAAACCACCAAACCCCAAATCGCACAAATCCGATATACCTCTCGCCGACTTGGCGACACAATCTTCCACGAGAACCGCTTGCCCGCGACGATGGCACCGCCGCAGCGCGACGGGTTTTGAAATATACACACATGAATAAACCGACCGCTGCGTCGGCTGCTGCACGCTGCAGGCCGGGTACAAATGGGATTGAGGAGCAGGCGCGAGGGGGTCGAAAGACTTCTGACGACGGAATCATGCTAATGGGTATTGTTGTCTCCAGGCGCAGAAGTTCATCACTGCTTATGCTGCTTTCCTGAAGCGCCAGGGCAAGCTGCCCATCCCTGGTAAGCACTCCCGCATCTCGGACTGGGGAAGAAGCATGCATCGCTGACATGTACCAGGTTGGGTTGACACCGTCAAGACTGGTGTCGCCAAGGAGCTCCCTCCCCAGGACATTGACTGGTACTACGTCCGCGCCGCCTCCATCGCCCGCCACGTCTACCTCCGCAAGACCGTCGGTGTTGGCCGCCTCCGCAAGGTTCACGGCACTGCCAAGAACCGCGGTAACGCTCCCTCTCACCACGTCGACGCCTCCGGCTCCGTCGACCGCAAGGTCTTCCAGTCCCTCGAGAAGATCGGCGTCCTTGAGCAGGACGAGGAGAAGGGTGGCCGACGCATCACCCAGGCCGGCCAGCGTGATTTGGACCGAATTGCCCAGACCACCGCTGAGGCCGAGGAGGAGGACGAGGATGACGAGTAAGAAAAATCTGGCGGGTCAAGCATGGATTTGGGCGTTGGGTCATAGATTTTGTCATGTATGAATGAGATTCCCCCGAAACTGGGTCATTCGGTTTGCTCAATTTGGACCTGTCCAACTTGTCAATTCACTTTCGAAAGTCGCTATGCTCGGTGAATGATGTATGTATCGATTGTATTGCCATTCACTTTAATGGATACACAGGGCATCAAGTACTTGCTCTTCATCACTCTGACTCTCGCACATCTCATCCTGTACCTCGTCGCCTTCTCGAAACCCCCCGCCGCTGCCCTTGGGAGAGGGATAAGGCTGGCTTGCGCCGATCTTCACACGAAGCTCATCATCCAAGTTGAGGCTTTCCAACCTTCTCGATCGCTCACAGCCTCCTCACTCCGCAGAGTAGGATCTCTTCCTTCTCATCAACCTGGGTCAATATTCCACACGACTTCCCCAAACCTCTTGACTGTTCGAGTACCCCATCATTTCTCTATCCTTTCTCTCATTCCACTTCATGTCACGAGTAGACCGTCTTCTTTTCTGTATGATTACTCAACTGTGTCTCAACTTCTACAGCGGTGTTTCTCGCCTCGTGTGCGGTATCACCGCGGGGCGTGGAGGAGCTTCGCCGGCCTAGGAGCTCATATATGAGGAGGCTCAGTGCTCCCCTACACGCCACAAGCAGCTCTAATCGAGAATCCGCTTCGTAAGAGGTGATTCAGAGCCCTCAGTAATTATTCGGCAATTTCTTGCTCAACTACAGAGATTTGTACGTGTACCGCGACTCCAACCCCTTCTTGACTCCTGAAGCTCACACACCTCGCAGCTAAAACAACAACTCCCTAGAATCGTGAATTGATAGAAACAATGCCAGAACACCAAGAGGTCACAGAGGTTCTCCCTCATCTTATAAGTTCAATCGGCACCCGTTCTCCTGTGGTATACTTTCACCACATCGTCGACCCAGATCTCGCAACACTCACCGTCCAAGTCCTGGGCATGAACCTCACGCTGAGATTCGGCCATAGTCGAGCAAAGCGAGTCTCCAATAGAGGAAAAATACAGAGCCAACTGGACAACAAGACAGTCGGCTTCCTCGCACTCGCCGCCCCCTCCTCTCAGCGCGTCGTCTTGGCCGCTGCAGAGTCAGGCCACGGCGCTGGGCGCTATGGAGACCTGCTTGATCCGCAAAAGGGAGTCCTCTCGAACAATCTATGGACAAAGCGCGTTGTGTCGTTTGGCAGGACTCTCGGACTGAAGATGGGCAGGCCCTTTGACGGCATGACTCGGGTACCGCTACCCAAGAACGAGGGGATCTTTCTTGGCTCCCACGTCGAAGTCAAGTTGGCTGTGCACGGCATCTGCGTTCTTCTAGAGACGTTCGGGATCACAAGGGACTTTGACAAGGTGACTATTCAGCAACTACGACAACTACGAGCTGCAAAGTGGGAGAATGGATCTCGCCCCGTGCTGGAGGTATACTTCTCCCGCAAGCATTGCCATCCCTGCCGAACCCTCGTGCGCAGACTCGAGGAGCACACGGGAGTCACCATAAGGCTCCTGTGGAAACACCGCCTCGTACCAAAGATATATCGGGTAGTCTGCAAATCCACAGGCCCAACACGATCTCCTGCCCAGACTGAGCCTGAAGCCTTCGACAGCCAGGACTTTGACTTTGGCGATGTTCTTCCTGGAGAATGCGACGTCGAGACCATCCCTGATGATGACGATGATCCCATCGACACCATCGACCTCACAACCACGCGCTCCGCGTCCCCGTCTGCCTCAGAGGCACAGATAGATGCTTTTATCGATGGCCTCGCCTATCGGGTCGGCCAGATCGAAGCATCCCCAGACGGGGCAGCAGCGGCAATCGTCGAGTTCGCCACGACGGTGCAGCGCCAGAAGCAGCTTCTCCCCTCACAGCAGAGCGCTGCAAACATCAGCAAGCCACTCCCCGCGACGCCAGCCGTTGAACCGCCTGCCTGGATGCTCGGTGGAGATGAACGACACACGTACCCTCGTGCACAGAGGACTCTGTTTCCCAGAGTGCGCAACGATCCTGAGAGAGCGAGGAGTGCTTCTCCTTCGGCCGGTCGAGGGGTGGCCGTCGGAGAGCAGCCTCCGAGGCGATACAATATGGCTTCGTCAGAGATCACACGAGTATCGAGGGAACAAGTCAAGCCCAAGTCTCGCGCACGACCGAGAACAGCTTTTTACTAAGACCGTGATGTTTTGACGCTAATATAACAGTGTACGTTTGTTCGGGGCGCTGTCGCCATGTGAGCGGATAAGAGCGAACCCTTGAGGTGAAAGGGATGACCGTTGTGGATGTTTATCAAGTCGGTCCTGTATGAAAATCATGAACCTCGTTAAATCTATCAAACCCGTCAGGAATTGATACCAAGTATTGTACTGTGCTCTATCTACGCTCCAGGTCTACCATCTAATGCCCATGTCACGGCATATTCTTCCCGCCAAAATGGTGTAGCAGTTTCCGGAACCCTTCGGTCATCTCCTTGACCACTACGTTGACATCTGGAGCCTCGGGCCCCTCCTCGATCTCCTTCAACGCCGCCTCGAGTGCCGCCTCCCTCGCCTTCTCTCCGCCCGCCACTCCCGTCTTGCCCATAGTAAGGGTATGCTTCACGTCCTTGCCGTGTCGGACAGGGCCCTTGGGGGTGCCTGGTGTGATGGCGGTGTCTTCCAGAAGACTCTGCCACCGTGAAAGATACACGCCTGGGCCTGACATGTTGGACTCGGAGTCGTCCGAGTCAATGATGCGCTGGAGGCGGCATAGCGAGAGTGCCTGTAGTTGAGCGAGATATGCGGCGTGGTGGTCGAGAGCGTTGAGCACAGGTTGCTGAAAAGCTTGGGGAAGCGATCGGAATAGCTCATTAAGTCGCTCGTCCATCACACTCATGTCAGCCTTTGTCTTTGTTTCCTTGGCTCTATCATCGCCACTCTCTCCGTTGTGTAGTGCCTCGACAGATATTCGCTCTTGGCGAAACTTGATAACGACTTCCTCTGCCCATTTCCTCATTTCACCCCAAACCTCCGGACAAGATGCCGCAACTGAGTGAACCCACTTGTACATGAGTCCACGGTTCCTCATGAACAGTTGGACGTAGTCGTCCACGCTAGGCATCTTCTCTACCTTGTCATTGCCCTTGTGTGGTTTGCTCGTCTTGATAAAGTCCTCGATGAAGGTCTGGCCCGCCTCGACGTGCTCGCGAAGGTCTACCTGAGAGTGCACCGTACGGAGGATAGGCTCATATGCCGTAAAGACGTCCTTGATCATGGCGGTGAACAGGTCAGGCGGCTGTCGACAGAGGGCAGTTGTGATGCTCTCGCGGTCGCGCACCGAGAGCAGAGCGGAATAGTACTCGAGACATTGCGCATGCTTTTGGTCGTTAAGCTCGCTCGTGAGAGCTGGGTTGGAGCCGTTGAGGATAGCAGTGATGATAGACTGGGAATGTTCTGTGCTGGCATCCCTCACCGTCTCATGCTCGTCACGGCCCGAGGCAATGAACTGTCGAATCGCCTCGAGCATCTCGTCGCTTGGCCGTTCCTTGGCCTTCTCGACCTTGTCGGCGCTCTTGCGGAACTCGCTTGAGTCCCAGGACAGCACAAGAGAAATGATACGCTGCAGCAAGTTCATGCCGTCGTCAGCGTTGGCTGTCAGTCCGACCCAGTTGGTGATGCTTGTGACGCTCAGCTTGGCGAGTAGAAGGCGCATCATGGCACTAATCATAGTAGCAGCGTTCCCCATGCGCAGCGTCTGCTTGACCATCTTGTAGGGGATGAGATTGTGAACGTTCTCCAGCAGCTTGAGGAGGTACTGGCCTTCAGGCGAGAGAACGAATATGTGGTGAACCAAGGTAGCGAGGCTGTTCAGCGGTTAGTGTCATCCGATGGATGTTGGGGGGGCGGGCGACACATACTGGATGATGGAATACTCTGCTGCCGCTTTGATGACCGGTGAGTGACCTTCAAGATCATCCGTCTTGCTGAAGTGGTCAAACATTTCGTCCAACAAATCTTCGTATATCAGCCCCTCAATCACATCATCCCAGGCCTTCACCAGGTCCGCAGCCTTGGTTCGATCATATTTGTTCTCTTTCTTACTCTTGCTTGCAGCACCTTGCTGCTGTTGAACTCTCTGAACTCCGCCCAAGGCTCCTCGTCCGATCATCTCAACCAAGCCGCTGGCCCCAGTCGCCAACACCTTTCGGGTGCCAAGCGCACCCTTATCGTAGCTCTCTGAGAGCTCTGCCTCCCCCAATCTTGTCAACAGGCCTTGCACTCTGATTGACCAGAACTCGCGAGGTAGATCCCTCACGCCTGGAAGTAGAAGTATGAACCGTGATAGGAGGGTCTGGAGAATAGGTGATGCTGAAGGCCCGTCATCATCCAGACTCTGCTTCTCCCCTTCGTCACCCACACGGTCTTTTCCATCCTTAGCAGGAGGCACTGGAGTTCTTGATCGAGGTGTTCCGGGCCTTGAGTTGGCAGGCGTAGAAGCCCAGCTCCTCCATCCGCTGCTGGGTGTAGCGCTCTGGGTAGTCTGGGGCACAAGGGTCGCCCTGGCAAAGGGGTACCCGTAACCCGTCACAGCATCTGGGAACTTGAAGCCTTCGATCTCTGCATACGTCTCATGATGCGTGAGGATATCGAAGAGCGCATGCGTTTGCTCAGGAGCTAGAGTTATAGGCGTCATGGTGTCTCTTGTCGCATGGGAGCTCACTGTACGGAGTATACGGATACAGTGAGTGTGGCTGAGGCTGGTTCAAGACGTGCGTGATGTAGAGACGGACAGGGAGGGAGGGAGGAGAGTAGAGAATCTCAATTTGAACTTGCTGAAGAATAGAGATTTTGTTCCTTGATACCTGGACCCTCTGCCTCGATAAGTTGCCGCCTATTGTGCTACACAATAACGTAGATTTGAGAGTAGTAGAGAGACGCCGTACTTAGAGGCGCAGAGGCGCAAGCGGTGACGTCGTCCACAACCAGCTCCTTTCATCTTAGCGCCCCACCACTGAGGGGCCTGCCGTTTCAATAGGTACGTATAGTTAACTCTCATCACTCCAGTCTCACGCAGTCAGCTTCTCTTCACGACCTGTCTACCTATTTGATATTCACTGCTAATATTATCTCGTCCTAATTCTCATATCTCCTCACATTTGGTACAAACATATGAATATTCACTGCAGTAATCACTCTGACACAATAATAAATGTTGCAGAAACAATCAATTTTGGACCTATTAACCATTCGTGTATAACCATCAACAAAGGAAACGGCCGTCACTTTACTAATTAAGCCTGTAGTGTTTTTCAAAACCCAACCCCAGTAGTCTGGGGCGTGTTCCATCCGCCATCGTTACTACCATCATGGTATCAAAAAATCAATAAGAAACACAATTCAAGTGCGTGATAATGGGTATAACGTCAACAATCCACCACGAACTTTCCGCTTTCATCTCTCCGAATCTTCATCAAAAGGATTCTAGACGGTGTTGATGGGGTGGCCAGTAGGCACACCCTGACCAGACAGAGGAGCCTGGTTCAGGTGAGTCTGGCCAAGAGATCCCTGCTGGCCGTAGCCTTGCTGGCCAAGAGGAGCCTGCTGGCCACCGTAGGCACTCTGGTCGGCTCCGAGACCGTAGCTGTTTCCGCCGAGGTGCTTGCTGTTGGCGGAGCTGTTGTAGCCATTACCGTTGAGAGCACCCTTGTTGTTTAAGGCACCGTTACCAGTGTAGCCGTTGCCAGAGTACTGTCCGTTACCGTTACCAGCATAATTGCCATTGCCGGACTGATGACCGTTACCCGAGAGGAAAGAATCGTTTCCAGTGTTGCCGGTGCGGGGACCGGGGTCCGCCACGGGGTGAGCCTTGCGCTGGATCTTGGGTGCGTGGGGAATATCACTGCTTCTCTTGGCCGAGCCGATGGAGAAGACAGGGCTCTCCCACTTGTCACCCTTACGGGCAAGCTCCTTGTACTCGGTAGCCTTGCTGCTGATACCACCAGGGAGGTGAATGTTGGGGAAGATGCTGTCCTCCTTGGTCATGGCAATGTTGGCCTTCTTGTCCTGAGTAGCCTCCTCGGTCTTCTTCTTGCCCTTGGTGAATTGTTTCTGGGCGGCGTTGTAGTACCGGTTGTAAATGTTAGGAGCATTCTCGGGGTTGTTCTTGGCCTCAGCGGTGGCACGGTCAGCCTCCTGCTTAATCTGGTAGAGCAGACCATCAAACTTGTTGCACTGGTCCTTGATGGCCTTCTCAACAGCCTTCTGCAGAGGAGGGCGGATTGCCTTGAGCATGATTGGCTTGACCAGAGCAAAGAGAAGCTTGTGGTTCGACTGCTTAACCTTGATCTGGAGCTGCTTCATATCAACATCGACCTTATCGACCTTGAAGTAGTTCTGGCGATCCTTCTTGTCGGCAGTGGACACCTTCATCTTAAAAGAAAAGCCATTGCCGGGGAGGATGACATCGAGAACTCCAGTGTCGGTGATGGAGGGGAAGCCCTGCTTGCGCTTGATGTGGTAGCTGACATCGCGCAGGTCCATCTGGACACCGGCAACCTTGACCTCGATGGTCTGGTGCTTCTTGTTGACCTCCTTCTTTCGGCCCCAGCGGAAGTAGTGATCGCTGGATAGCTCGAGGATGTTAGGAGCAAAGTTGTCGCTCTCGAGGACCAGGTTCTCAATGATAGCATCGAACTGAGGATCAGTGTACTCGATGCGAGGGATAGGGATGTAGGCAATGTTCTCGAACACGGCAGGAAGAATCACGTCCCTCAAATCCTTGAGCAGATGAGGCTTGAAGACAGGCTTGCCATCCTCATCATTACCCAAGTCATTGAAAAGCTTCTGGAGAGACTGAGCAAAGGCGTGGTTCTGGGAGTCCTGGTCGAACTGATCGGCGAGGAACTTGATCTCATCGACGACACGATCGGTGTGACCACGGTACTTGTTGCGGAGCAGGAACTTGCCCTGTTCGTAGAGGTGGTCCCACTCACGGGTAGACTCGTCCTCGAGGATGTAGCCCTGCTGGAGCAGGCAGCGGCGGATGTAAGAGTCCATAGCCTTGAACCAATCCTTGAGCTCGCGGTCGTTATCAGCATCGCGGTAGATCTGACCAATCGACTCCCAAAGATCCTCAGTGGAGGTACCATTAGCAAATCGCTCAATGATGGTGCGTAGGTCGTACTCGGCGGCGGAGAAGCCGGAGCGAGCCTCCTTGGCGGTGCCAGCAGATCCCTCGCCGACAGTGCGGGTGTGGTTGCCATAGGTCTCGGCGAGGCGGAGAAGAGTCTGAATAGCCTGGGAGTAGTCCTCGTGCTGCTGGCACTCAAGAATCATCTTCTTGAGGCGCCAGATTGTCTGATCCTTGCGCTCCTGGGGCATCTTCTTGCCAAAGTAGTCTTTAGCGCGACGACGGTACTCCTCGTTGCGCTGAAGGATGTTCTCCTTGGTCTCGGGATCCAGCTTGCTGTCGATCTTCTGCTGGGCAGCTTGCTTGGCTGAGTTCTTGCCAGCCTGAGGGTCGGTCTCACGAGCGGCCTCGCGGGCAGTGTCACGGGTGCTACCTCCAGTGTTGGAGGGGAAGCCGCCTGACTCGCCACCGGAAGTGACCTGGGTGTAGGTGCCCTGCTGTCCCTGCTGAGAGTAACCACCCTGTTGAGTGTTTCCCTGTTGAGAAAAGCCGGACTGCTGGTTGGGAGCAGCGCCCTGAGCACCAGCATTGGCAACGTCCTTGGCATCTTCCTTGGGGTTTCCGCCGTAAATGCCCTGGGCCTGCTTCTTGAGGTTGTCCTTGGAGAAGTCAGGAGCCTCGTGCCAAACATTGTCCTGAGCGGGCTCGTCAATCTTTCTGAGCTGCTCATCAGAAGGACGGACACGGGCAGCGGCGTTGGTAGCGGCATCACCGGCCATGTCGCGGAGGAGAACAGTAGAGTCCTGGACTAAAGTGAGGAGTTAGTGTTGATGCTCATCTGGCTAGCATCTGGGAGGACTCACGAAGTTTGCGGAACTGGCCGTTGGTGATGAGCAGAGTACCAAGAGTCCTCAGACCCTGAAGAGCCTCATCACCATCCTTCTTGGCAGAATCCTTGCTGACGGGAGCGTTGGGGGTGCCGACAGCCTTGGGGTCAAACTGGGTAGTCTGGAAAATGAAGTCCTGAATCAGGTTGCCCTCATTCTTTGACAAAAGAAGACTCTTGGCCTGCTTGATAACCTCTTGAACATCCTGGACGAGAACCTTGCCCTCTGATGAGAGCTTGTCGTTAGGACGAGCCAGAGCGCGAGAGGCGAGGAAGCTGTTTAGCGCGACATCGATTTGATCGTTCTGTAGGAATCGTGGTTAGTATGCGGTACAGGCCTGGGATATTGACGCAGAGAACTTACTGATGGAACCTTGCCATTCTGGAAAGCAGAGGCGATACCGTAGAGCTGGAGCTTTCGGTTGACATCGGCCTCCTTCTTCGCCGTGTTTGTAGGCTTGTTCACGTCGGCGTTGGTAGACATGATGGCGACGGAATGTGAGAGTATGTCGTATTATTATTAAGTCGTAAGAACACCAAGTGACTGGGGGTTAGGCAAATGATGAAGCGACTCTAGTAGGTTGGAGCGACGACAGTAATAACACGAGATGATACTGAGGTCGATGTTATGTTGTTGTTGATAGAGAAGAAAACAAACGCAGGGAGCTGTTGTTTGGTATCCTAGGGGATTGGGTATCACAAATTATTCGTAGGGGGGTATAATTGTTTGTTGCTTCCACAAAGAAGAGATGTTGAAGAGATGATGAAATGGGGAAAGAGCGCCGAGAGGTGAGCAGGAGCGAGACTGGATTACATATACTTTTTGGGGGGAAGGTGACAGGCAGGCACAGAAACGGGAGTTACACCATTGACATGAGCAGACCAAGCTGGGAATGGGGCTGAATCCGAGCAAGAATTTGGTTGTTGGATGTAGTGACGTTGACGTTTGCTAAGGGCGACGAGCCGCTGATCGAGGACGTCATCAGCCAATTTGTCGTGGTTGTAGAACCCACTCTCCCATCTTAAAAGCTGCATCAACCAAGACGGATGGATACCTACGCTACCCACGCTACTACGCTAGGGGAGTCAGGTACTGTACTCAATTTCGAGCTATTGGCATCCATTGACCGATTGATCGGGTATGTTTTTTATTGCGTTTCTATCCTTGCCTTGGCTGGCCGTTTACTACGTGAAGTTAGGGCCGTCAGTCAGGTCAGTCAAGATGCCCTTCCGGAGCGAACCCTACGGCTCAGCAGGGGGTGGTTGATGAGGATGGGATATCGGTCAAAGGCTGGTCAAGCTGTAGAGCAAGGGGTTTTATTTTCACAGTATGCAATTCATTCAATTCCAACAAAGTGCTGGATAGTGGAGCTTCAAGTCGGAGAAAACGGGGTGACGATGTTCTGGGCCTTCATCAGCCCCCTCCAAGCTGTTTCCTGTACCCTGCCCTGGACGTTGATCAATCTCTAGCCACGACCTTGCCTGCTTTCTTTTGCTTTGATTCACCATCCTGCTCACAAATGGTTCGATTCTCAGAGTGGCGTCGGTTGCCCAGTTGAAAGTAGCTTGTTGCTGTGTCTCACTGACCCCTGGCTGGCTAGGTAGGGTGAGGCTAGGTGCCAAAGGAGAAGAAGAAAATTTAGACAATTAGATCCCATTTCTGCTTTGTTTGCTCCCTCGCGTTTTGCATTGATTCTGGTCGGACGGTACTATGCTGTGGATAGATGCCATTCACATTATGATATATTCAGCCAAGGCAAACGGGAATAGTTCTCCAAAATGATTGACATGATCTCCAATGCCATGATCTGATTCCACCCACTTATTGCCTTGTAGGGAATGGTCAAGGGAGCCTCTCTTCTCCTTCCGACTCCCGCAGAAACAAGGATTCCTATTCTCGGCTGGAATGGATTCCCAAAGCTCTTGTTGTACCTTGCACGGAGCTGTCCCCCCCGGTTTTCCTAGACCCGATCTCCACAAAATAAAAAGAGAACCAAGCCATCATGGACTTGTGCCAATCTGCCAATCCCCCAGATCACGGACTAGACATCGTCATCGCCCATGAATAACGCGTAATAGCCCGTCGCTTTGGGTCCATCGCCAGCTCGCGTGTTCTGTCCCTGCTTTTGCTTTCCATCCCTCTTTCAGCTGGACTGGCCTCTCTACCCGACCTAACCACCCAAGTTAATCACTTGTGCTGCGTGTGCCCCGTGGGCTGATGGCATCCAATGCTCGCCATCGCATCAAGCGCTGTGTTTGCTTGGGTTGAAGTGAGCGATGCATGACGTCACCGCTTGGACTCTTCTTCACACCTCGAGTGCTGTGAATGAACCTCCTCTACAACGCTGTCCGAGCGGACCACAGGAGGCATTCGCACACCAACCAGCTCGAACGGGCCTGTCGACGTCAGGTTCTGCTCTAGGTTGTCCTAGAGTCGCCTTCTCAGCCGACAATCGGGCTCAAGATGCCATGGATTAGGAAATTCTCGACTCAAGATGGTGTCGAGCTGCAGCAAGGATGCGATCCAATTTCATCAAGAAACGGCACAATTATCCCATCCTCTCTACCCGGATGACTCCATTCTCTGCAGACCCTGGTAGTTGACCTGCGGCATGCGCAGTACCCGCGCTTTCGTTTGATTGCTGGCAGCATGTGAGTTTCAACTGACCTGCTGAACCTGAACCTGAGCCTGAGTCTGAGCCTGAGACGTCCTTATCCAATGACTATCGCAAGCCAAAAGGTGACGTCTTGAGGGTGTCTCGACAGGATTAGCTTCGAGCCACTGAACGCATCAAGCCCACCATTTTTGCTGCCACGCAAATTACCCAGCACTTGATCCGACTAATCAAACGCTCGCCCTTCTTGTGCCATCCCTTGAGACACACGAGACTTTGCGCTTGCCCCTGTTTTCCCTGCCTTTGACACGAGGGAACGGACCGATCGTTTGGTGAAGCCCTCAAAGTCAAGTCTATCCGGCACGTAAGTTAACGGAGCGAGTTTCTGCATAGCACCGAAACCAAAACCCCAAGCCTTGTTCGGCCACTGCTTGCTCTTTCTGCCAGCCGATCATTGCCCAGTGAAGCTCAAGGCACAACGTGCTCTGTCGCACACGCGTTGCATCTAGATTTCTGTGAGATTCGCCATCCGTCTCGTGGGCCGCCATCGGTAACACTGCCGATGGCTGGTCGCGGCACATGGCTTCCTAGCATGCGAACTCCCATCTCCAACAGATGCAGCCAGCCTAAGGATGACCTGATTAAACAGTATTGAGAGTTCTCATCAGTACATACCTACGGGCAAGCAAAAGGGGGCTAGGTCCTATCAAGGGCCTCGACTGTGTGTTACATAAGACACACGGATGTTCATTCCCGGGCACAATATCTACTATTGTACGGATAGTGGTAGCCAATATCCTTAGTACAGGGTATTCGGTCTTGGTTTAGGAATGTTATTAAGTACTATTTCGTGTTTTAAAATGTCTGCAAGTGTGTTTTCTTAATCCTCCGTATCTACAACAATATTACAAGAAAACTAAGTAAGTTCACCGTCCTTAAGTTTTAACGCTGAGATGCCGGGTGCCCTTTTCCATGGAAAATGACATCCATCCATCTACATATACGACCTCGACTAAGATATTAAACCTTTTACGACTGAGTTATGCAAAAGCTGCCGAACAAAAGAAATTGGAAAGAGAGAAAAAAAGGATAAAAATGCCCCCAAAAAATACAGCTGCAACAAGAGATTATGCCACCCGTTCTGCAGTAACAGATAGACACTGGTGGCCGACCGTTGGGCCCATATATCCGGGGACCCGCCCCGAGTTGTCGTCGACCCGAGGCCCGTCGGTATATCAACTCCACAACGGGATATGATAGGCGCTTGGAAGCGGGAACCACGCATGCAAGGTATTATCAAGCTTAAAAGACAGATGCGGAGTCCACGAAGACTCAAAGCAGACCACCTACTGTGCCTCGAGATAACTTTGAAGCATGCCCGAGAACATCCCCAAGCCGCCGTACGAGCCGGGTCTTGCGGCCTTCCTCGCTACTCTTCCTGCACCCCCAGACTTTCTCCCCGAGCACATACCTATTCTCCGCAAAACCCAGAACGAGGTCTCGACTCTCGAAACCACCCTCGCCAACGAGCCCTTCACCCATGAGGAGCGCTCGGTCCCTGGCCCGAATGGCCCTGTCGCGCTGTCCATCTTCCGGCCCGTATCCTCCTCGCGATCGTGGTCCGGAAAACCCGGCATCTACTATGCCCATAGTGGTGGAATGATCTGTGGAAACCGATTTACAGGCTTCAAGGATGTGCTGAGGTGGGGAAGAGAGACGGATGCCGTGTGTATCACGGTCGAATATCGTCTTTCACCTGAGCATCCGTATCCAGCGCCTCTGGAAGACTGCTATGCCGGGCTGGTATGGATTGGTGAGAATCTCAGAGACCTCGGCATCAACCCCAAGCAGTTGATGGTATCAGGCCAGAGCGCAGGGGGGAACATTGCCACAACCCTAACAATGCTGGCTCGAGATCGCAACGGGCCCAGCATCTGCGCCCAGCTACTCGACAGCCCCATGCTGGATGATCGCATGGAAACTAACTCGAGCCATCAGTTCGTTCGCGAGGGCAGTTGGTCGCGCGGCTCCAACGAGACGGCGTGGGACGCATATCTCGGCGCCTCGCGAGGCAGAGCAGATGTGAGTCCCTACGCAGCACCCGCGCGGGCGACAGATGTCTCTCGTCTTCCTCCGGCATTCATCTGTGCGGGTTCAGCGGAGGTGTTCCGCGACGAGTCCGTTGCGTACGCGCAGAAGCTGTGGGCGGCGGGCGTGCAAGCGGAGCTTCACATATGGCCAGGTGGTTTCCATTTGTACGATGTGCTGGTGCCTGACGATCCTGTATCAAGGGCGACGATCGAGGTGAGAGCAGCGTGGGTTAGGAGGTTGTTGAGAGAGCAGATGAAGGGGAAGTTGTAGGGATAACATGGATGTGCTGGATGCATTAAAGATAAGATGGCCTCCATAAAGAGTCCAGTAAGGTGATCACACAGAAGACGTCCACATGAAGTAGTTGGTTAGTATATTATCTGGTTAGTCAAGCACCAATCCTTTACAATGAGAAGAGTCAGGTAATACAAGCACAAAAGACAGAAAATCTTATTGGTTTCACCTATAAACGCCATCTATGCCATATGCTACCCGCATTTCCGTAAAGCCGGTCTGTCATGATTTCTTACGCTGTAGGACTCGCCTTTGACCCAAGGTCATTAAAGACACCCACCTTGACCTGGTTCGCAATCAGACCAGATCTTTCCTTGGTGGCAATCAGATTCGACTCCCTGGCTAGCTTTTCAACCGCCTTGTCTGTGCTCTTAGTGCCGGTTCCCATCATCATGCCCTGCCCTGCTCGATTCCGCGTTATACCCGCCGTGGCCTCCTTGATCTTGGAACTCAAGTCTAGCATTTGCTTGTTGCCGTAGTCGCGGTTTGTGAGCAGCGGGCTCTGGCTGAGAGTCTGAACCCAGTACTTGTGCCACAGGAGCTCGAGGAGATGCGCGTCGAGCGAGCTCTTGAAGTGAGAGACCTCCAGACTGTAATAACGGCTGGCGTGGGCGCCGAACTCGGCCGCCTTGGCGAGCGGAACCGCCTGGAATCCGTCCGAGGTGACGCTGCCAGCAGCATCCGGCTTGTAGTTGGCTGGGTAGGTCCTGAAAGCGCCAATCTCCACCTTGCCGGCGTTGATGGTACGGTCGGGGTCGATGACGACAGCAAGGAACGGGTCCTGGAACTGCTGCTGCATCGCCTCTGTATCCACGTCGATACCGCTCAGCCAGCATCCGTAGCCAGGGTGGCTATGGTACCAGCCTACCACGTTCTCTTGTCGTCCCTGGGCGCGGCAAAGATCGAGATATTCCACTAGGTATTCGTTCGCTTCGCCCTGGGCATTGACTCGGGTCTCTGTTCCTTCAACGGGAAGCCGGAAGGCATCGGTAACGATAAAGGTGTCCTGGTCAATGTAGCCCTGCATTAGGCCCATGACCTCGAGATTGCCGCCAGAGCGGGCGTGCATGGTCATCTTGATGAGCGCGGTGGCACTGATTCGCACATGTTTGAAGAAATTGGGATCCTTGTTCCACGGTCGGGCTTCGTTGATGGCTTTCTGAGCGTCGGCATCATAGTTGTAGAGAGCGTCTCGTTTGGGGTCGATCAACTGGACGTTGTTATCCAGCTCTATATACCTTGTCAGCATTGCTCGAGACGAAATAGAAGGGATATTAAATAGAGCATACCCCATGATTTGAGAGCTGATCCCTCCATCGTGACAGCTCCAAATCTTTACTGGCAGCGTAAGAGTTGAGGATGTACGGATAAAGAGAGAGTTGGTGTTGGTGGTGATGCAGGTGGATTGGCGGTTGATAGATGACATGCGGGGCTTGATTGCCGCCTGCTCTTATCGATAAGAGATCATCCCTGTCACTGAGGGACCGTTATCTCTAGCTCAGTAGCACGCACAGCTCAGCTCACGCGTCTAAAGCTGAAGCAATCTCATAATTTAATGATAGTAACTCAAGCGGTCCATACTAAAGATTCATTTATTACAAGTCTAGAGCCTGCTTCTGCATCCTACAGCAACCGGTATCAAAACAGAACCTTCAATCGGAGCCGATGGATACAAGGGCCGCTGAATTGTCATACGAAACCGAGGAACTCGATCTATACGGTTCAGTACGGAGGCAGCCATCAAAAGTTCTTGCCCAAGATGACTTACGCCACAATCACCAGCCCTTGTCAGATAC
>JADDON010000288.1:0-163721 GCA_017140175.1 Fusarium staphyleae
CTATATACTTAGTAATATAATACTATATATTTAGTAAGACTTTAGCTAAAAGGCTAAGAAGCCTATTAATAAGCTTAATACCTATCTTTTTAAGACTATATAGTAGATTTAGATTAGACCCCTTTAATAATAGAAGTAATATAAAGCTACTTATTCTATATTATTATATATAGTATAAGCTATCTTATATATCTCTATTAAATCTACTAATATAGAGAGGCTCTTTAGTAAGGCTAGAATTATATTATTAGATTAAAGGTATAGCCTTAATAAAAATATAATAGAGGTAATATAATACTTAAGAAGCTAATTACTATAATTTAATAAGGGAGCTCCCCTTAGTTATTTAATTAAGATTAATTCTAAAAAATTTAACTTAATATAACTTAATACCTTAATTTTTAACTTAAATTAGCCTATTAGCTAATTAATTTAACCTACCTAAAAATTAGGGTTAAGTTGAGTTATTGCGAGCCTTAGTATAGCTTGGATGCCTTAATACACTCTAGGAGATAGAAGTGAAATTTAAATACTTATCCTTTTTACCTCATAGGGGATGTAGCGCTTTCGGGCCATATTGCCTTTAAGGTTGCTCTAGAGAACAGCCTCAGAAGAGGAGGCGCAAATAGCACTTTGTACCTCACTTCGGTACCTATGCGCTGGCCCCTGCGAATCAGCATGGCGGGGTACCTGAGCCATCGGTACTTAACTAGCCTCTGCCCGTCATAGAGTCAGACCCCAGGGCAGGGCCGCAATCGGGGAGACCCCTCCAATTTTTACTCACCAGCCATAATAAGATCCATGCGAGTCCGCCAGACGAAATCCACCCCAACCAACCCAACCTCTGGTCAACCTTAACCAGACGCGCCATTTGGACGAAGAGACAGGTCTTGTCTATCGTGAGACTTGTTATTATTCGACATGGTGGAAGCCAATGAACAAGGTCCCGAGCGGATCTCAATTCTGGGTGAAGCCAACATCATTGTTGACCATGGCCTGTGGCTCAGCTTTGTCGCCAACGACCTCATTCAGAACATCCCGACCTCAACCTACGTCCTCATCACCGACACGAACCTTTTCAATACCTATGTTCCCGCTTTTCAAGCTCGCTTCCATACTGCTGCCGAGGGCAAGGCCACACGCCTCCTGACATACACCATTCCCCCCGGCGAGGCGTCCAAGAGCCGGGAAACAAAGGGCGAGATTGAGGACTGGATGCTGTCGCAGCAATGCACTCGTGACACTGTCATCATCGCTCTTGGGGGCGGCGTAATGGGTGACATGATTGGTTATGTCGCGGCAACATTCATGCGCGGAGTCCGTTTCGTTCAAGTCCCGACTACATTGCTCGCCATGGTCGACTCGTCCATCGGTGGAAAGACTGCCATTGACACGCCGATGGGGAAGAATTTAGTTGGTGCTTTCTGGCAGCCTAAGCGCATCTACATTGACTTGACCTTCCTTGAGACTCTGCCAGTTCGCGAGTTCATCAACGGCATGGCCGAGGTAGTCAAGACTGCCGCCATCTGGAACGAGACCGAATTCACCGTGCTTGAAGAGGCAGCAGCTCGCATACTCGAATGTGTCCGATCCAAGGGCGAGGGTCGCTTAAGCCCCATCAAAGATGTGTTGAAGCGCATCGTCATTGGCTCTGCAGGTGTCAAGGCTGAGGTTGTCTCCAGCGATGAGCGAGAGGGTGGTCTACGCAACCTCCTGAACTTTGGTCATTCCATTGGTCATGCGATTGAGGCCATTCTGACCCCTCAGCTTCTTCACGGCGAGGCTGTTGCAATTGGTATGGTTAAGGAAGCGGAGCTCGCCCGTTATCTAGGTGTTCTACGTCCCGGTGCTGTCGCCAGGCTGGTCAAATGCATTGCCAGCTACGATCTTCCAACCTCGCTTCATGATAAGCGTGTCATTAAGTTAACAGCCGGCAAGAAATGTCCTGTTGATGTCCTACTCGAGAAGATGGGTGTCGATAAGAAGAACGACGGACAGAAGAAGAAAATCGTGCTTCTATCAGCCATTGGCGAGTGTTACGAGCCTCGAGCCAGTGTTATAGAAGACAAGACCATCCGAACCATCCTATCGCCATCAATTCAAGTGACCCCCGGAGTTGCAGACAACCTTGATGTCACCGTCACTCCACCAGGCTCCAAGAGCATTTCCAACCGAGCGCTCATTTTAGCGGCTCTCGGCTCCGGGACATGTCGCATCCAAAACCTTCTTCACTCCGACGATACTGAGTACATGCTATCAGCCATTCATCAGCTCGGAGGCGCCTCTTACTCATGGCAAGAAGCTGGAGAGGTGCTAGTCGTTGAGGGCAAGGGTGGAAACCTTCAGGCGAGCAAAGAGCATCTGTATTTGGGCAACGCTGGAACAGCATCTCGCTTCTTGACGACTGTCGTTGCTCTTTGTTCTTCATCCGACGCTGTCAAATCTACCGTCCTTACTGGAAACGCACGGATGAAGGTCCGTCCGATCGGTCCTCTGGTTGATGCTCTGCGTTCAAACGGCGTCGAGATTGACTATCTTGGCAAGGAGCACAGTCTTCCCCTGCGCATCGGTGCAGCCGGAGGCTTCGAAGGAGGTGTCATCGAGCTTGCTGCCACCGTTTCATCCCAATACGTCTCCTCCATCCTCATGGCAGCGCCTTATGCCAAGAACCCTGTGACCCTTCGCCTCGTGGGAGGTAAACCCATTTCTCAACCATACATCGACATGACTATTTCCATGATGGAATCCTTTGGAATTAATGTGACGGCCTCTGCCGATGACCCTAATACCTACAACATCCCCCAGGGCGCGTACCGAAGCCCTAGCGAGTATATCATCGAGAGCGACGCCAGCTCCGCGACCTACCCTCTGGCGATGGCTGCCATCACTGGTACAACTTGTACTATTCCCAACATCGGCGCAAAATCACTCCAAGGCGACGCCCGCTTTGCCGTTGACGTGTTGCAGCCCATGGGCTGTACGGTCAACCAATCTGACTATTCCACGACTGTCACTGGTCCTCCAGCTGGTGAACTCAAGGGACTAGCCCACGTCGACATGGAACCAATGACGGATGCATTCCTCACAGCGTCCGTCTTAGCCGCTGTGGCCTCAGGAAAAACTCAGATCACTGGTATTGCCAACCAGCGGGTCAAAGAATGCAACCGGATAGCTGCCATGAAGGACCAGCTGGCCAAATTTGGCGTTCAGTGCAACGAGCTCGAGGACGGCATTGAGGTTCTCGGTAGAGCCGAAGAAGGTGGTATTTCCGCGCCCAAGGTCGGTATTCATTGTTACGATGACCATCGTGTTGCCATGAGCTTCAGCGTTCTGGCTGTTGCTTCCCCTAGTCCTGTTATCGTCACTGAGCGGGAATGCGTGGGCAAGACGTGGCCCGGTTGGTGGGACATCCTGTCACAAGTTTTCAAGGTTGATATGGTCGGCAATGAGCCAGAAACTAACATTAATGAGGATGAGAGCAAAGATACCGTAATGGAACAGTCGGTTTTCATCATTGGAATGCGAGGGGCTGGCAAGACCACCGCTGGTAATTGGATGGCCAAGATGCTGGGTTGGACATTCGTCGATCTAGATCAAGAACTTGAGAGACGAGCCGGATGCACGATCCCCGAGATGATCAGGGGTAGCCGCGGCTGGGAGGGTTTCCGTGAAGACGAGCTGGCCCTATTGCGGGATGTCATGGAGAAGAACTCTCGTGGTCATGTCTTCTCTTGCGGCGGGGGCCTTGTCGAAACGCCTGGAGCCAGACAACTGCTGAAGGACTATGGCAGCAATGGCGGCAGCGTGCTGCTAATCCATCGTGATACCGAGCAGGTGGTGGATTACCTTATGCGCGACAAAACCCGGCCAGCCTACACTAGCGAGATTCGACAAGTTTACCTTCGTCGAAAGGACTGGTACAATGAGTGCAGCAACCTCCTCTATTTCAGCCCGCACTCCGAGTCCTCGGGCTCTAAGAGCGAGATACCACACGACTTCCAGCAATTCGTGTCCTCTATATCAGGCAGAAGCATGCATCTCAAGGATGTGATGAACAAAGACCATAGCTTCTTTGTGTCCTTGACTGTGCCCGAGCTGAGCGAGGCGGCCAGCTTAATCCCTGAAGTCGTTGTCGGCTCCGATGCAGTCGAACTAAGGGTAGATCTCCTTCGTGAACGCTCTGTCGACTCAGTCACACGGCAAATATCCATCCTTCGCGCCTTGGCTAAGAAGCCCATTGTTTTTACTTTACGGACCATGTCTCAAGGCGGCAAGTTTCCTGATGAAGCTTATGAAGAAGGCCTTGAGCTCTACCGCCTGGCTCTTCGCATGGGAATAGAGTATGTTGATGTCGAGATGACCTTGCCTGACAGCATCATTCAGACAGTTACGGAGTCTCGTGGCCGGTCACGCATCATCGCCTCGCATCACGATCCTCGAGGCACAATGTCATGGAAGAATGCCTCGTGGATTCCATTCTACAATCGTGCTCTACAGTACGGCGATATCATCAAGCTCGTTGGTGTTGCGCATAGCTCCGACGACAACTTTGACCTGGCCAAGTTCAAAACCAGGATGCAGGAAGCACAAAAGACTCCCATGATTGCTATCAACATGGGCAAGGCAGGCAAGCTGAGCCGCGTGCTCAACAAGTTCTTGACGCCTGTGTCCCATCCAGCTTTGCCATTCAAGGCTGCACCTGGTCAAATGTCTGCCGCTGAAATCCGCCGCGGTTTGGCCTTGTTGGGTGATCTGGATCCATGCAACTTTTACCTGTTTGGAAAGCCTATTTCAGCTTCGCGCTCACCGGCTCTTCACAATACTTTATTCAGCCAGACTGGCCTCCCTCATCAGTACAGCCGTTTAGAGACAGATAACGTTGAGGACGTACGTGAGGTCTTGGCGGCCTCCGATTTCGGAGGCGCTTCTGTGACCATTCCTCTCAAGCTAGACATCATGAACCATGTCGACGAGCTCTCCCAGGCTGCTCGTACCATTGGCGCCGTCAACACCATCGTGCCGCTAGGCAAGGCAGTGGACGGCAGTGGACGTCAGCGCCTTTTGGGCGATAACACAGACTGGAGAGGCATGGTTCATGCCCTTCACGACGCTGGAGTAGAAGCTCAGCTTGATTCAGATACAAAGGGTGCGGCCATGGTGGTTGGGTCTGGTGGTACCACCCGAGCTGCCATCTATTCTCTGCATTCTCTTGGGTTCGGTCCCATTTACATTGCCGCCCGGAACCAGGAGAAGGCGGACGCGCTGGCGGCAGACTTCCCAGCGGAGTATCAGCTGCAAGGCCTAAGCAAGGCATCCGACGCAGATAAGGTCCCGCCAAACGTCAAGGTCATTATCAGCACCATTCCAGCCGATCGGCCAATTGACCCAAGTCTACGAGAACTTGTTGCTGTTGTGCTCGGCCGGCCGGCAATTGATGCAGAGCGACGGGTACTTCTTGAAATGGCATATAAACCCAGCCATACCCCGATAATGCAGTTGGCGGAGGACGCTGGCAACTGGAGAACTATTCCTGGTCTGGAGGTCCTTGCATCTCAGGGTTGGTATCAAGTGAGTTGATCATTTACTTCACGGACATGTCTTCAATAGCTAACGTATTTTACCCTAGTTTGAACTCTGGACGGGGATCACCCCCCTGTACAGCAACGCCCGAGCAGCTGTCCTAGGCTTGTAAAGGGATCGATGGTGACAATGCTAGAATTGGCGAATACCGGAACGTGCAGAAGGCTGCGATGACGGTTACTCGGTCCCCACTTCTGGGGATTCTTTGGGGACTCAGGAGTAACTACGGCGTTGTCGGTTGGAAAGCGAAAAAGACGGACGAAATAGAAAAGGACCAAAGTAGGCGAAAGCCAGATATGAAAATGAAACTTGTCCTTCCGTCTGTGGTGCTACGTCGTGCGGTCTGACCCTGGTAAAGCTAGCTTAGCAAATCTCCAGATGTGACGTTATTCAGACTTTACTGTGCCGCAACAGTCCTCATCCATTCGTTCATCTGCATTGCGTCAATGTGGAGTGCATCCCCAGGCATCTATTCGAGGTACTGTAACCTTTCTACCCTTCATCCGTAGAATGACCTACTGTACATTCCCTGCATCTATTCCGGAGCATATGCTGCTGGTGGGTGTCCTGCAAAGGGCAGAGTATCGTCACCATCATTGGAACCACAGCGATCCAACAACTACGAGTTCGATGGACGCATCCAAGACCTGAGTCGCTAGCGACGTCAGAAGGGGGTGTGGCTCGTTTTGTGTACCGTACAGTACAGTAGTAATGTGTCTCAATCCCAAGAAGGAAGAGTGACCGCATGAAGGAGCATGAGCTTGTTGCAGATCACTAGCCGGGTAAGCTTGGAGCTTTATCCAGCTTCAATTATTCCATCATCAGCGCAAATCAGTCATGGGTTTCGATGAGTTAGAGGCTGATAAACGGTCGGCGCTAACACTGCAGATCTAGGAAGTTGATCGATTTACAATTACATCCATCACGCTTCATATTCATCTGTGAGTGTACAGGAGCTGTTGCCAGCCAACATGCACCCATTGGAACCGAGATTAAGTGAAATTTTAGAGTAGATATCAATCGCTCTCTCAAATTATATCATACATCATCATCTATAGCTATTTTGACTAACATAGAACCCATGCTCTCACTCCCAATAGAGAGGAAACCGAAACCCAGATTCAAAGATCGACCCGCTCTTGGTGTCTTTCAATCGTCATGACATCGTATGACCCTTAAATGTTTCGTTCTGCAGACATGACCCAATTCACTCCGCTATGCACTCTCGCATGCAGGTGAAGCTTCCGCTGCGGCTAAACACAAAGCAACGCATTAAAAGAGAGAAAAGTTCTACAGACCGTGTGACGCTTGAGCATGAAACCAACCCTTCGCTCTTTTTTTCTTTTCTCTAAACCAGTCTCCGATTCCTGAACGTATTAATAACACAGCCAAGGCAATCCCGGCCAGCCAAGTAGAGCCTGTGACCATGCAATAATGGCCTTGTGTAATGTGGATGATGTTTAATAATGTACAAGTTACATCAGGGCTGATGGAAGTAAACCCAATGTCGCTTCCATACCCTTCGATAAGGCGCCCAAACATAGAAAAGTCGGAATCAATGGTCCTCAAAATGGGACATGCTGTATCCATGACGGACGCCATGTCGTCATCAGGGAGTGTCGGGAGGGTTGCTGATGGCTAAGGCGGGGACAGGTGATGTCAGAGGTAAGGTAGATGGGGCGGCCCATGACGTCAGCTTTGAGGACCCTTCCTGCATGATGGACCCTGAGACCCGCCCGCCCGCGTTGGGGATCCGGCGACCTGTCGCTTGGTCGATTTTCCCTCAGAGATTAGCCAATCCAGCTCGGGCGGGTTGAAGGCTCCTATCGAATGGCCCACCATTGCCAAGCCTTCCAAGACGATATTCCACGTCATGCAACATCATCTGTTGCGTGGGAAGGCCCGGACCCCATGTTCCGCTCCCACTTGTTAGGAATTTCAGGGAGTACCATGGGTCAGCTCTGCGCCAGCCTTGCGAGCCGCAGGAATCAGTTCAAGCCCCACGGCGCCGATGCTTGCCAGGAAGTTCCACATCCGGGTGACACACCCGGTAGTGTCTCGTTAGGGCATCCGCCCGGCTGAACGTCTTCTCCTCGGTGCAGAGGTCGCAGCGCACCTTTTGTTTGCGGGCATTGTGGATCGTATCTTCGTGTCGGGTAAGATCGTAGGGTCTCGAGAAGATAGTGCTACAAGGCTTGCCCGTGCTGGGGTTGATCCGATCGCAACGATGAGGTCCAGCCTGGCTGTTTAATAAGGCCGATGTCATGCCCATATCACGAGGCCTGACTGTTCCCAGAGCTTGGGTTTGACGGTGGCCCTCCCGTTTGTGCTTTTGGAGAAGCGCCGGAGTCTCGAATCGTTGTGTGCATCCATGATAGGTACATGTGTAGGTGCCTCCCTCAGCCATAGTACTGCGGGGGCGACTTGCGGGAGTAGTGTGTCGAGACTCATTGGAACTTGAACCAGCGGAGCTCAGGCGAGGAGGACTTTCGTGGCTGGGTCGAGGTTGTGCAATAAAAGGATATTGCTGGGGCACAGAAATGCCACTTGATGCCTGAGATGAGAGAAAGTTGAAATGAGCGTTCGTGTTCGCGTCGTGCATAGACGGGTCTTGGGAGCCGTGGCCGTCCATACCCTTGGGAAACTGGTCCATTTCGAAACCAGATGATCCCTGGGGGAATAATGGGAAATTTGACTCGCCCTCAGGCTCGTTGAACTCAAGAATAGCGTCCTTGGGTGAAATCGTCTTTGGAGTCTCAGGTTCACCCCTTTGACTCATCTGCTGATGCATGTATTGCACGTCTTGCTGTACCTTATTCTGCTCGCGTATGCGCTGAGCAGAGTTAAAAGGTAAGCTTTGCGTAAAGGCAGTATTGCTGAAATCATGAACAGGCGAAGGTGCCAAAGGAGAGCCAGTCCGGAATGGCGATCTATCCCGAGATGTGGTTGAAGCAGGGGAGTGAACAGCGCTAAGGTGCTGGTTGTTAGCCGCGTGGAGTCGCTGGCTGAAGACGTCGTTTGTAGGTGAGAGGGCCATGTGAGTTTGCGAAGGCGGAGTTGACGTGATGGCAAAGTTTGGGCTGTAGAGCTCATCACCATAGACATCCGTCAACGTCCGGTCAAGCTTGGGAGCATTGTGGTAACCTAAACAACGTTGTGAGCGTCTATTGCCGAGGCCTCCGTCAAAGAGGGAACCCGTACCTTTTCGCCTCCTGTCTGAGGGATCAGATTCACCGACCGTGGGAGTTGCAGGTGAGTCACCTGCGATAGAGCTCGCCACCGAAGCAGGGTGTGACCGAGATGAGCCACCGGAGAAGTCGGGAGCGTGCATCAATGCACGATCTATCCGTGGCTTACTGCCAGGACCTGAGAGTGTGATGGGATAAGCCATCTCGGGCATGGCATGCTCCATACCTCCGCAGGCCTGGTAGCCCGGGTAGGGAGCCATAGACTTGGCTAATTGGTAATAGGAAGCGTTAGGCTGGCTCTGATCTTGAGTCGCGTCGGTGATGGCGATCTGAGGGTTTGAGGTGTTGTTTGCGAACGGTGAAGCAGGTCCTGCTGTAGAGGATCCCAGAGACGACAAAGAAGACTCGCGTTGATGAGCAGTGCGGGAAAATCTGGGAGTCTGCTGGGACAGTGCTCCCCAAGTATCGGGCTGCATAAAGTCGGCTGGCAGCTGCTGGCTCAAGGCGGCGATCTCGTCGTCGTAGTTCGTTCTTGAGAAGCCCGAGTATGCGGCAGGGTTGTATTCGGAGTGGCAGTCTTGGGCGTATGGGTTGTGATGCTGAGAGTTGGAAGAAGCTTTCTGGTGTTGATGTTGGAGTTCAAGTTGTTGCTGGGGAAGACGAGGGATCGATAACATGGTGATGTTGAAGGAAGAGTTGTGTTTGTTTAAAGTTGGGGAAGGGGAAGGGGAAGTGGCAAAAAAGACGGGAACGTTGGCCTTTTATGAAAAGCGAACCCCGTCAGAGCCGGAGGTTAATGGGATACCAAGACCAAGGTACTGTAGGAGATGGAAGCCAGAAGACGGATGATGGAGGCCGGCGTCGATACAGTTGCAGTGTGCCCCACAGCCAACGACTTAAGACCCTAGATCCACTTGATGATGCACAGGACAGGCCCGAGTCCAGGATCTGCGAATATGACTGGCTAGAGTGCTCCCGGGTACCGATTAGAAAAAGGAAAAGACCCAGAGGTCGATGCGGTATGTGACCCGGGAAGTTCAAGGGTGGGTGTGGGCTTGATGAGGGATGGGGTGTGTTTGAGAAAGGTAGTGAAGTAATTGGTGTGTGTGTGTGGAACGTGAGGTGGTGGTCCGGTAAATCGTCAGGTAAAAGAGCCGTTTTCTTCGTTTTCGCTAGGTCAGCGGCGGACGGATTGGCAGGCTAGTGTGGTTGCTGATTGATGCTTGATGATGGATGATGCCGATGATGCTATGCTGCTTGATAACCCATCGATATGGATTGCTGATGTCGTCGTCGATGGTTCTGGTCGCTTCTGGTTGATGCGAAATGAATGCTTTTTTTATCGAATATTTCTATCGCTCTTATCTTGGAGGAGATACTTGCGCCAGATATACTTGGGTCTATCGGTTCTCCCATTCGCGACACGAGCTTAAGACGAGGTTCGAGTTAGACGGAGCCCTCCCAAGCCGGAGTCCAAGCCACCCGCCCGCTCCCAAAGCCCACTCCGGGGCCCGGGGATATCAGCCAGGGTACGTACTCCATGTACATACCTTGTTCGGCCACTCACACCCAAGTCTACTGGGTTCCGACGCCAAAGCAGTACCCAATCGTCTCTCCCAATCCCTCTTCTACCCTGCTCTGGCGCTCAAGTTTTTCTCGGGCGTGTTGGACACCTCCACTGACGTAGTCTGGCCCCGCCGATCTTCCAGCTTTCTTTGGAAACCTTAGGTTCCCCTGTCCAGCGTCGAAAGCCACGCACAGCCACATGTTGACGTTTGTAATCATTGGTTTCCGCCACACGCCGCGTCGTTCCATCAGTCACAGTCACATGACGGTATCAGTCCAAGGTCACATGAGCTCTGAGTCGTATGTTTACAGGTTGCTTCATTGTGGTTCTATCGACGTCGGATGTTGGTTGGCATTAGATACATCGATTAGTCTGCTGAGCATGTCCGGAAATACCAAGGCATTATCAGGCTAAAATCTCTTCATCGACTGTCGCATGACATATTCCACGATGTGACTAGCCATGCGTCTTCAACCCGGCTTAACACCCGGCACCTAGACTCCTACCGAAAAGCCGTCTTAAACGGAGCAAACGGCTGAATAGGGTGAAAGTCAACAGTAAAAGTAGACAAGGAAAGAAAAATTTTCCGTCTTTGATGTGTTGGGGGGGACATGACTGGGGGCGGCCGCAACGCAGGAACCAAACCCAGTCACACTCCCTTCACCACTAGCTCGAAAAGACGTGTACAGCCCTCAAGGGGTGAATATGTGAAGTGGGTGTAAGAGACCCGCTGTTATATTCACCCAATACAGAGCTCAAAGCTGCCAAACATGATCTAAAAGGAACAGTAGAGCTAACTGTATCTTAGCAGAACTGTACCACTATAATATGCTGTTCTGCTAAGAGATAGGTCAATCTACCTAAAAATAAAGTGGATTCCCTACACCCACTTCACATATTCACCCCTTGAGGGCTGTAGTAACAGTGGAATAGTGACAGGTAGCAGGTAACTAGGTGAGACTGTCAATAGTACGGAGTAGAGGAGGTGCGCTGATGTGTGACAAGACAACCTCTCGGCCAGGCCGACCCGCCGGCCTCGGACACGAGCGGAACCGGACTCCTCGCCAATCAGAGGTGTGGCTTGACACAAGCTGAGCCACGACCCCTCAAAATCCGTCAGGCTGGAGGACGCCCAGATCGATCTCGTCCAGCACCGTCCCACATATCTTCCGAAAAGCCGACCCCTCCAGCTCTTTGTTCCTCTGAGGACTCGGGTAGTTCAAGGTGCTCTACCTTATCCAAGACAACGGGCCTTCCGATATGCGGCTAACTACCCTCCCAGCTTCCATAAGAAAATCTAGCTTCATAAAGGTCGGGCAGTACTTCCAAAACGGGACGGTGATGGGAGGGTAGTTATGTGTTGTTGCTAGACAATGCCGATGTAGGGTCAATACGCTGCGGGTCAATAAACCTTCACGTATCGCTACCGTCGTATTGACAGGCAAGTGGTAAATCACCGACACGAGGTGCGAAAACTCGGTAATATGAAGCCGGGATGCTCTAAACGACCCTTCTCCGGCCCGTTCACACGAGAGGTGCTCATTAGGAGTGTTTTCTTGCTATGCATGCCAAGCTCGGTTTACCAGTGTTCCCATGGAGAGTCACCTCAGCGAAAACTAAACTTATGACCATATGGGCGGTTGCAAAACGCCGAAGCGAGCTAACCGCCGTGTACATCTCGATCCCAGCTGTCCCAGGTCAGCAGCAGCTAAGCAACCTCTTGGCTTTCAATGCCGGTTCATTATCCGTGTAAGCTGGGACATGTGAGCTAGAGCACCCGGGGTGTAGACCACTAGACCACCACGAGGTCGTCCATCACCCGTTCACGCGTGCCGTGTTGTAGGGCTGGCGCCGATGGACCCGCAACAGCGGCGGCTGAAGCCGGGAGATCCGCCGCCCGCCTAGGAGCACAGGAATCTCGAACAAATCTCTTTCGTTCCACAAATTAATACGTATATCTGGCTAACGTTAGTGAGTGCATTGCATTTCTTTTAGCCCAGCGGAACTAGGTAACAGTACACGGTCCACGCAGATCTAGCTTGCCCGCTGTCAAGTCCTCAGCCACCCGGCTCTTCATATCTCTGAGTCACCGAACTCTGATATGTAAGCGATTCCAGGGAATTATGAACACAATCTGAAGTACGTACTACCGTTAGCAAGCTGTCCATGTCAATGCTACGTTGCGGACGGTAGGTCCACAAACACAAAGCAGATTTCAGCATCTTGCTAGGGTCAGTGCCGGTCCGTGTGGGAGACGCGCTTTGGAGAATAACCATGTTCCATAATGCTTCCATGCATCTTCAAAGATGGATCTACTACTATACTAACATCTCTATTCCGCAACTGTGCGCTTCGTAAGCGCCCAGACGCTTGGCCATTCAACACTATCCTTTGTTCCAGCTACCAGCACCGTTCGGTCTGTCCGTGTGGGGCTCACCACAAAATGGAGGCTCTCATATATTGTCCTCCCGTGTAATTATCCAGTCTCTTGACAGCAAGCATCCGCCTTTCGTCATCTTGATCGTAATATTAAATTGTACAAACGTTCTTACATATCACCTCTTTCTAAGTAATGTTTTAACGCATAATCTAAAGACGGAGTTACGGGCTTTTCGTGCCTCGGCACTCTGCCCCTTGCTCACAAATCAGGTCCACCCACCCCCCGGATTCTGGCGCAGCAGCCTCTAATTTTAGCGATGTTCCACGTGGTTCCAGACCCGGCGGTCCTTCGGTCTCGCCACTTGTTCGCTCCGTCGCCCGAAACCCTCGGCCGGTTGGAACGCGAGATAGACACCTACTTCCGATAACTAACGTATACTGTTTCTTTGTAACAAGCAGTTGGTCTCGGTCATCATAATGATTGCTCAGCCTCTTGCACACTATCGGAATTTCTCCAGGCTGTCGTGGGTCATCAGGTCCTCCACTAGGATATACGTAGGTCACAAGATCAAATTCGATCGTTAGTAGTTACTGGTCCACGCACGTAAATAGTATCTCGCTTTCGTATTGCTCACCACTATCTGGCTAACATTATCCAAAGCTGACATCCACGGTTCTTGTGATTATATCAGCATCTTAGGTTTAAATGTATGGCATTATTATCTAAGCCTCCTTGTAACTCACCGTCCACGTCAACGCAGGCGTGGCAAAGCTAGAAGCAGTTGGGAAGGGTATAGGTTAAGCCAAATGACTTCACCACTCACTCCATCTTGCCATAGACACAAACTGCGACACCTGACCAAGTACTCTCTAACGCTGTAGAGTGTTTCTATCTTTATCCCTGCTTGTTGCTTCATCAGATGGAAGTTCGAGCATAAGTAGACACGACGACTGGGACTTGGTGTACATAACACATAGGCTGATGGCGTAGGTAGCTTTTCACTTACAGGTTTGCGAGAATTGACTCCATTAGGCCTTGTAACTACGCGGCCTACGAACAACATTACTATCGCGACACTAACGTCGAACGAAGCGAATGGCACAGACAAGCCGCCTCGCACCATCCGCATAGCTTACCAAGTACATGGCACATTTCTATGCACCATAGATGACATTTCAATGTATGAGGGGGCGCGTGTTCGTTTACAGTCACCGACATTTGTTAGCCCCAGCCAGACCGAAAGACAACGCGCCGCGGGAGCTCCCGTCTCGTCGTTGCTAGTGACGCCCACGAGGCGAGGTCTACATCGACCGCAAAGCCGGCGCGGCAAGGGCGCATGAATACAAAACAACCACATCACAGAGATAAGCACGGTGATCAAGATCGCCTTAGGAGGCATATTCGATTAACCCCAAATGTAAGTCCCCGTTACCCCTATGATACATAACACCCAAAAGCAATACCGAACCCATTTGTCATCATGATGAACACCCTATATTGCCCTGCGCGCCGAGCGCGACAGGCCGCAACGATTCGTAACAGACATGCAAAACAGAAAGCGCTTAGCCACCGAAACCGTATAGGGTACGGCCTTGTCGCTTGAGGGCGTAGACGACGTCGAGCGAGGTGACAGTCTTTCGCTTCGCGTGCTCGGTGTATGTGACGGCATCACGGATGACACCCTCAAGGAAGGTCTTTAGGACACCACGGGTTTCCTCGTAGATCACTGTTGATATTGTGGTTAGTCGTGATCACGGCTGTGGTCGATAAGGCTAGGACATACTGGCAGAGATACGCTTGACACCACCACGGCGAGCGAGACGTCGGATAGCGGGCTTTGTGATGCCCTGGATGTTGTCTCGTAGAATCTTGCGGTGGCGCTTGGCACCGCCCTTGCCGAGACCCTTTCCGCCCTTGCCGCCTGTGACAGGAAGTTAGCTTGGTGAAGCCTAGTTGTTTTTCGCGAAGTGATGTTGGAGACGCGTCGCGTAAAGGATCGGCACGATAGCAGGGTGCAGTTGCTTGATAGGAGGCAGGGGTGCTTTCACTTACGTCCAGTCATTGTGAATGTGAAGGGTGGATGTGTTTTTGTGTGTGATGGAGATACACGCTTGGTGTATTTGTTGATGCAGAGATTGGTGGTTGTGGTCGAGCTGAAGTGTTGAGGTATGAAATGGTTAACGAGGAGCGGGAGCGGGTGAGCTTAAGTACAAGTGGGCCATATTCCAGATCAGTTGTTTGGGCCCACTTCCTGATCCGAATCCTTGTCCGACGCGATCTGGCGAACACGCGCCAAAAAGAAAAAAGGAGCACGACGAATTAGAAAATCAGCCTGCGTCGATTTTTGAAAGCGGGGGGCCTTGGAAGACAAAGTCAATGGCCAATCATAAATAAGCCACCCGCCATGTAATTATTGACCCCGCCAGCAGCCAAGATCTGGCGGTTTAGGGTAGATATCAGGACATCTTATCGAAGAGCATGTGTTCTACTAAGTTATCTAGATCGTGATGATATTCCGGTATTATGGTTGTGATATTTATCCTGACTGTTACATGTATGACTCGTTTGACTCGTGATTGTTGCATACCGTGAGGATAATGGCTGCTGGTGAATTGGTTGTTAGGCTTTTGGCTTCCGTTGTAAATGAAGCTATCATGAAGAGTATCGTGTAGGACCACACTTCACTAAACCGCCACCTGGTAATAACATATACACATAGAGCTACAGTTCAACCAGGTCAATGAACCATCAGAGAGGAACATGTCATTTTGTTATTCTGTTACATGCATTTATACTGAGAGACTTCAACCTGATAATCGCAAGAGGTATCACGAAAACAAAGATTCACGGCGAAGGGCCCCGGAGACACGGAGGCACACAGGCTTGTGGGATTATCACACCACGTACGTTCATAGGGCTACATAGTACAGCCGCTCGGAAGCAATCTCCATCGCACAAAAGTATCGGAACATACACAGAATGCAGCAAAAGTACATTTTCCCCAGAGTCGGAATCTTCCCCGGCTTCGCCCTTTGCCTTTCGCATCAAAATGCCGTGCCTGAGTTAGCGACTGCTTGTCTGTCTGCCTGACCTTACCAATCGAATTCCATTCGGGCGACGCTTGTGGGGTGTACGTACAGAAAAAGTTAGCGTGGGGAGAACATTATAGCCAATCAAAAATCAGCACGCGTGCCGCCATTTTTTCAATCAGTCGCGCATTTTCGTAAATGGCAGGCACGAATGGCTGGGCCCCCATTTTTTCGATTTTCAGTGGGCGATTGCAAACTGCACTCCAATCAGCACCGCACGGTCCAACTGCCTTTCAGATCAGCCGCCGCACTTGCACGCTCCTGGCCACAGGTATTAAAGCAATCCCCCCGCCTGCCTTCTCTTCCGACTTTTCCTCCTGCATCACACACCCACTTCAGCCTTCACCCCCACCACAACCATCAACAACAACATCATCTCTTCGATCAACATCTCCATCTCGACAATAGTCATCAACAATGGCCCGCACTAAGCAGACCGCCCGAAAGTCCACTGGTGGCAAGGCCCCCCGAAAGCAGCTCGCTTCCAAGGCTGGTGAGTCTCCCCTTCGCGCTTCAACGCGACGCGTCTTTGACCATCACGAACATGCATCACTAACTTCGCACCCCAGCCCGCAAGTCTGCCCCGTCGACCGGTGGTGTCAAGAAGCCTCACCGCTACAAGCCCGGTACCGTCGCTCTCCGTGAGATTCGACGATACCAGAAGTCGACTGAGCTTCTCATCCGAAAGCTTCCCTTCCAGCGTCTGGTAAGTAACAATTACATATTCACACGTCGGTATATACTAACATCGATAAAACAGGTCCGTGAGATTGCCCAGGACTTCAAGTCTGATCTCCGATTCCAGTCGTCTGCCATCGGTGCCCTCCAGGAGTCCGTCGAGTCCTACCTCGTCTCACTCTTTGAGGATACCAACCTGTGCGCCATCCACGCCAAGCGTGTCACCATCCAGTCCAAGGACATCCAGCTCGCTCGTCGCCTCCGCGGTGAGCGCAACTAAGCTGCAACTATGGGAACGAATGGGTGGATCACGACTTTGCTTTGAAACGAGGGATATCATGGTTTAGGGGATAATAAGGCGTTCGCGAGGAACAAATGCTTTGGTTCACAGCTGGGATGTATTATAAAGGACAGCAACACCAGCTTCCGCATGCAATCGACCATTGGTCTATGATCACTTATCAAACATTCTGCTCCTCGTGATATCACATTTATTGACTGCACGCTCTGGTATGGCGAACCACCTGGGGTAATTTGACGCGTCGCACTTTTATGGTATAAAATGATCAAACACGTCTTTGCTAAACTCGCAACTAAGTCGTGACGCTTGCTAACCTCCATGTGCTACTGGTGGTGGATGTCTGTCGCAATGCGCATCGCAAATCCATCGAAATGCGTGAGTCTTATCACTGGTGCCTGGCCGCCCATCAGCTGACTCGGCAACTTGAACTTTTAAAAATCCGTCAGCGAAGCCCTGTTTGCAGAGTCATCATCAAGTCTGACTCATCCGCAGCCATGATTCAAATCTGTGACTGAGCAATACGCCGAGGGTGCACCCGATTTCTGACAACTGCCTGCCTTTTTTTCGGTCCTGCGAGTTAAGTTTACTGAGTATCCGTGCACTCTTGCTTGAATGATTGATGAATGAATGGTAGTTAGTCTAGAGGAATGGTGATAATATTAAGTTAAGCGAACAGCAATAAATTCAACACACTTTTACAGACCTAGTTACGCCAGAGAATCAACATGATATGTAGGAAGCTGCGCCAAAACATCAAACCCTCCTGTGCCCACCTTTCCGAGTCTGCCCATCACCAACCGACTGCTAGGTGTCGTGAGATCGTCCCAGTCACCGTCCAGCACTGCGTCCTTGAGGAACGCCAGCGTTGTCTCGAAACTCATCTTGGTGAACGGACTGACGTTGCCCTTCAGGCCCATACGGTTGAACGGCGTGAATCCGCCGTTCCTCGTCATGTGGTCTGCAATCAAGTTCAAGTGACGGTTATCCACCTTGATGCCGTGGGATCCGAAGACACCAGCCAGCTCCTGGACGATGTTGTTGCGTGCCGCTTCGACACCGTACACCGTTAGCACGCCCACAATGTCGTTGGTCTGGATGCGGTGAGGGTCGATGAAATCGCTGTATCTCTGCATAGCCTGCAGGTTCACGCCTGTTGTGTGAATAACCCTCGTGTCCTTCTCGGTGACGAACGTGCACGCTCCCACGCCCGAGATCTCCTGGATCACAGTCTTCTTCACAGCATCCTGCACAAGGTTGACCATGAGAACCTTGGGGATTGTCGACTCGAACTCGAGAGTGAAACTGCAATGAGTGCCACGCTTAGAGTCAAACGAAAAGTCTGTGACCTCGGCATATGCTTCGAGAACACGATCAGTCCGTGCCTTTGCAGACCAGTTGACTCCATCGCCACTTTCGCCATCCTCATCATCACCCTCTGGGGGTGGGCTACCACCAAAGCCCTCATCGTCTAGCTCGACATCGGCTGCGTCCCGCTCCATCTCCTGCTGTACAACATCATCATTATCATCGTTGGGGCCGTAAGATACAGCTTCGTTTCGGTTCGCTCGCTGCTTGGCATTGGTTGCGTCGTCATCGCCCTCGTCATCGTCGTCGTCGTCGTCGTCCCGGATGCCATTGGCTTCGGCGTTGGGCGCAGCTGTTTCGACGACACCGGCCTTGACACCAACCTCGGGCGTGGCCACTGTTGACTGGGTCTGGCGCTTCTTGATGTCCTTCTTGACAAGGGCCAAGAGACGATGGAGAAGCTTCCTCTCGACGGCGTCTATAACATCTGAGATGCTAATGGCGTACGTTTTCATGTACTCCTCAGATGGGAAGAACTTGAGCTCGACCTGGTAGACCTTGGCCGCGCCGTAAAGCTTGCCACGTCCAACCTTCTCCTCGACGGTGACGCCATCCAAGACGTAGCTCAAGGGCAATACTGAAATAGACTTGGCAAAGATCTCGGCATCCTCTGAAGACATCTCATCGATCGGGTAGAGGGACATAGCTGGCGTCGAAATTTGCGCACTCGCAGTCATGAGAATTTCTCGCAGTCGTGGGATACCCAGCGTCACGTTCTTGGCAGAGTGACCAGCCAAATGGAAAGTGTTCAGAGTCATCTGTGTCGAAGGTTCGCCTACAGACTGACCTGCCACGATGCCGACAGCTTCACCGGGCTCGACGAGGGAGCGCAGATACTTCATCGCAAACAGCATTTCCGCATTTTTTCGGTTAAGAGTGACACGTGAAAGGGCGAGCTTCTTCTTGTCTGACTTGTCACGGACAAGACCGTCCCTGTTTTCCTTAAGGTATGTGGTCATAGCCTGGTAGAAGTTCTCTGATGTAGCAAACGCCGTGGTCGCAGGGTTGAAGAGACCAGACAGCGGATCTTGGGCCTTGGGATCGTGTAACTTGGTATGTTTAAGAGCCTTCTTCATGTGCTTGGTGATTGCTTCACGGTGCATGCCAAGGCGCTCTCCAACGCTGGGGTCGTATTTGAGCTGAGCGGCCTCCGACGTGACGTTCTCAAGAATGAAACTGAAGTTCGTCAAGTACTGCTGTTTCGTTACATCGAGGCCATCTTCGCCGTAAAGGAATTGAATCATAGAGCCATCCGCGTCTCGCACAGTAGTATCATATGAGACAGTCAGGCCTTCCATGCCCTTGATAACACATCTCTGCAGGTACCCTGATCGAGACGTCTTGACAGCCGTATCAATGAGGCCTTCTCTGCCGGCCATGTGATGGAAATAGTACTCTTGAGGCCGTATACCTGTCAAGAAACGTTGTACAATGTAGCCACCAGCTCGAGCATGAGTTTCGAAAGGGCTAAAACAGGGTAGCGACTTGCCGCTGACCATGATCGGCACACGTCGGCCTTCCAGAACCTGCTGACCGAGGTTACAAGAGATCAGGGATGCGTTGACTTGAGATCCCTTCGCACCGGATGTGGTCATGGCCTGCATCTGATTCTTGGGGAATGGCTTCTCCAGACCGTTAGGAACGCACGCCTTTACAATATTGTCCGTAATATCCTTGAGATCTTGCTTCATGAGAAGATCGAGACCTTCCTGTTTGCTGTCGTCGCGGGCAACCTCCTCAAGACGCTCGAGTAGCAACGGATCTCGGGGAGCGGGGACCTTGTCGAGAGAGACGTACGAAGCCGCGACCTTCAGTCCAACTGCATCGGCAGGCCCAAGTGCTTCTCGACGGGCACTCTCTCCGTGGGGAGTGAGTCTCAAATCGTCCATACCACATGAGAATGCCCGCATGTTGAGGTATCTCGTTAGTAACCTACCGAGACTACTCAACAACTTGCCCGCAACAGCTGGGCCATAGATCTCATGAACAGCATGGATGACACCACCTGAGCTGGGACCGATCTGCGACTTATCCATGATTCCAGTGATAAACTCACCATCCTGGAATAGCACTACGCCTTCTTCCGAATCCTTTCCCCATTGGGCGGCTTTGAGTTGGGTTTTAGCCTCCATGCAAAGCCCACCGCAGTTGAGGGGCTGCATGTTCTTCAAGATGGTGGTGATGACTTGCTTGCCAGTCCATCTAGCAACAGGGCGAATGACTGCTGGCGCAACGAGCTCGATCCTTTCGCCGACAATATGTCCACTTTCAGGACGCAGGGCGTTGTAGACGAGCTGTTGGTAATCACCTCGGCTGAAAAAGGTGTCACGGTTGCAAAGAGCCACGGACACGGAGATATGATCCTGAATCAGACCTCGAAGGGGCTTACCAGCTGTGCCAGAGAGATATTGGTGGTCCGTGTCGGCAATCTGGAGGGCTTCCGCTCGGGCAACTTCGTTTTGGGGGAAGTGCATGTTCATCTCGTCACCATCGAAATCGGCATTGTAGGTATTGCAGTTGGCGTAGTGCATTCGAATCGTCTTCTCGCCAGGAAGAACTCGTACTCGATGGCCCATGATGGACGGCTTGTGCAGGGTTGGCTGGCGGTTCATCAGAACAACATCACCGTTAGTCAGATGGCGATACACCTTCTTGTTCCTGGTTCGGGCAGCGTTGCTGCTTGTAGGCGCAAGCAGCTGATTGGCCAAAGACACGCGATCATCGACAGACTTGTTCCGCAGGTTGACTATTTGGCCGTTCTCGTTCTCAATTGCGAATGCACCCGGCCACTTGTCGACACCATTGATAACTGCTTGTTGCATATCCCTGAAATTGTGGCTCGTGACAGGCTCAGGATATGTCAACTTCTTAGCAAAGACGGGTGGGACACCAATCTCGTTGGTCTCGATATTGGGGTCAGGAGAAATGACACTTCGAGCGGCGTAGTTGACTCGCTTGCCCATCATGTTCTTTCGGAACAGACCCTCCTTCTTTTCAAGCTTTTGTTTGATGCCATCCTCGTTGCGTTTTGCCGCAGCACCCTGCACTGGGTTCTTGTCTTTGTCAATAAGCGCATTGATGGACTCTTGCAGCTCCGTCCAGGCTTGATACATCTGGTTGACATCTGCTTGCTGCTCTTGAAGTTGCTTGTGCACCTGAGCAATCCTCCCGCAGCCTCTGAGAATATTTTTGTACAGGGAGTTCTGCTGAGCTTCCGAGATCTGGGAATCACCCGTTCGAGCCTCAGGACGGTACCGATTGGGAGGCACCAAAACAACAGTCAAGAAAAACATCTCGGGGGTTATTTTCGTAGAGCTTCGCGTTGGGGGCTTGGCGTTATACAGAAGTGACACCAGCTCTTGTTCGTTGATAAAAAGCTCTTTCAAGCGCTGTTCAACTTCTCTCGTGTTGATGTACCTCTGAGGAGCTGAGGAGACAGCGGTGTCGGCGTCCGGCATGTCGATATCTTGTTCCGCGTCATCTGACTTCTCCCGCGTTGGGGAACTCACGTCAGCTACACCCTCGTCGGAGGAGTAGCCATCAGGTCTTTGCTTTGTCGTGACTTGATATACTCGAGCCATGGCATCGGTTTGCTTAAAGTTCTTCTGAGCCATCTTGGCTTTCTCCTTGTCTGACAACGACTTCTCAAAAATCTTGACGAAGCGATCCTTGCGATATGATGGGGAGATACCGCCACAGCTGGAACACATCCTCCTCTTGGTGATTTCGGTAAGAAATTCTTTGATGACCTCGCGTCGCATCTCGCTTGCGCCCTCATGTTTTCCTCGCTTCGCATCCCGTCGCTTGACCTTGATACCACGAAGACATTTGTCGACATATTTGTCTCTTGCACGAGTTACGTTGTCGATGGAGCTGTTACCACCCTCCTCCTCCGCCTCACTCTCAAGTTCAGAAAAGTCTCCCAGCTCAATGGCCAGATCGTTCTCTCCAATGACGCCCACCAAGTGGGCTTCCTCAATCAGACCATGTTGTAGGAGCTTGAGTTTGCATACGTATTTGTGCAGTTCTTTCCGGGGAAGTCGGAAACCTTTGCAGTAAACGCAGGTGGCTTTCAAGAGTCGATAGGCTTGATCTAAGAATATAGGGTGATATACTGGAACGGGAAGCTGAATGTGGCCGGCATGCCCAGGGCACGTAGCCTGGTTAAGATTACATGTTGCGCACCTGTGGTTCCACTGTAAGAGCCTGGTCTCGTCGAGTATAGTAAATTGGGCCATGACTTACGGCGCATCGCCCCATGAGCCGAGGGCAGGGTCATATAGACCGCCTGGAACAGGGTTGAGGAGGTTGTCGAAGGTGCTGTCGTTCTCGATTCGCTTCACGGACATGGATCGGATTTCCTTGGGTGACAGGAACGTGAACTCGACGCTCTCCACCGCCGAGGGAACGGGCTGTGCGATATTCATGATGCTGCTGCTGCCGCTCTATCGAGCGCAAAAGATTGGCGGTTAGACAATGTCCCAGTGTTAATTGATAAGGCCCATTTCCGTTGCAGCATGTCAAGTGAAGGTGAAAGTGGTGGGGGGAGTGTGAAGTGAACAAATTTTTGACGGTGTGGAGTGGCAGAATTTTAGGCTGATCCATGCGCAAGTGAGTCGCGACCCAGGTGGCTCTTGCCTTATTATTATTACTTCATCATTTACGGATACATTCAACCAACTTGAAAGCTATTAGCTTACCCCATCGCCCATTATTCCAGAGACGGCCTCTATCGAAGTCTGTAACGAGTCTAAACGAACCATCAAATTGATCGATCGAGCCGACTTGTTTTCCAAACTTGGAAACAGTGAGACAGCGATTTTGAGGGGCCGCTGGAGCACCCCAAGCAGACCACGCGGTACCAACGAGTATTAGACAGCACCACAACCAGTCATGGATCGCCAGAGCCAGTCTCCCGGCCTTGGGCCGCGTCATGATGCCTCTTCGCGAGTGCAAAAGACTGAATCCGCGGCCGACAGGGTGGCTGCGCTCAAAGCCCGTGTTGCTGCTGCCATTGGAACGAGCAAGGCGAAAGGCGGCTTGAATGTCGGCCTTCATCCAGCCTTGGAAGATCTCGGATCGTGGAAACCGCCCAGCAAGTCCAAAGACTCCTCACATACACCTTCGAGCGGGCGATCAGGGTCGCAAGTAGGCTTTAAGTCAACTCCTGTGAACAAAGGAGGCAGCGAGAACCCCTACTATGACACCAACCTGGCAGCACAACCAGCCGGTGGAAAGGCGCGTCAGTCTCGGTCGCTGGTTTTCAATCAGAAGGGTAAATATATTGCCCAAGCGAATGCTCTACGCCGACAAGCCGCTCTCGAGGCCATGAAGAAACGAATCGCAGAGCAAACTAGAAAGGCCGGCATTGATGAAGATCTCGATGTGGAGCGAAACTTTGTCGTAGATGCCCCCCCGGAAGTTGAATGGTGGGATGAGGGACTGGTCAATGGTACGAGTTACGATGTGATTGAAGATCGCTCTAAACTCAAACTCAGTACACCTGATAGCATCATCACCGAGTATATCCAGCATCCAGTAGCTCTAGAGCCGCCCCAAGATAGACACATCCCGACTGCGAAGCCAATGTTCTTGACTTCCAGAGAACAGGCGAAACTACGACGGCAGCGCAGGATGGCAGAGCTCAAGGAGATGCAAGCCAAGATTCGGCTTGGGCTGGTGCCGGCACCTCCTCCCAAGGTTAAGAAAGGCAATTTGATGCGAGTTCTTGGTGATGGTAAGTGGCCTCGCACCTGTGCACCAACCTCATCTGCCAGCATCAAGCTAACATACTCTTAGTTGCCGTCAAGGATCCTACCGCCGTCGAGGCACGAGTGAACCGCGAAATTGCAGAGCGCCACCAAAAACACGTCGAATCCAACGAGGAGAGAAAACTCACAAAGGAGGAAAAGCACGAAAAGTTGGCCACTAATCAACAGAAAGACGCCGACAAAGGAATTTTCATCCTGGTTTTTAAGATCGGAAGTCTGGCCAACGGACAGCATCGATACAAAATTGGCGTCAACGCTGAGCAGATGGCACTCACAGGAACATGCATCATGCATCCCAAGTTCAACCTGGTTATTGTCGAGGGAGGTGAATGGAGTATCAAAAAGTACAAGAAGCTCATGCTCAACCGCATTGATTGGACCGAGAATTCACCGACAAGGGACCGCGATGGAAAGAAGGGGGCAATACGTGACTGGCTCCTTGCGGAAAAGGATAATGGCGAGCTGAAAGACATGTCGATGAACGAGTGCAAGCTAGTCTTTGAGGGTGAGCAAAAGGCACGAGCGTTCAGAAAATGGGGGAGTAAAGTATGTGAGACGGACGCAGAGGCGAGAGAGACATTGGCTCGCACCAAGATGGACAACTTCTGGTCACTCGCTAAAGGATTCGCTTGAGCGAAGAAACACATCTTGCCAGCAGGGTTGGAGCGCCTCCCTGTCGCGGAGCATCATCCCAACACATTTCAGTTGCCCACGATTGCAGCAGCAGCAGCAGCTTAGCTGACGGGCATTTAGAGGCGCGTCAAACGACGCTTACAACTGCGGCGTACAAGCGTTTCTTAACTCTGCCGTTATTCGAGTTGAGCCTTGTGTAATAAGAATGAGTGTTCGAGCAATGCATACACAGTGCCGATGACGAAAACCACGGGTTGTTGAAGCACAGCATAGAGCAAAGATTTGTCACCAACCTATGAAGAGGAACTAGGTACGGAGTAGAAGAGTCCTTGACATGCAGGGAAAGAAAAAGCCTATTGAGGTATCGATCCGGACTGATCAGAAGAACTTCCGCTGCGGGGTTATGTTCCGTGAATAGAAGTGAGGGGCTCTTGTGCATAAGTCAACCTGGTGATAGAATTCAACTTTTCTAAATCATCGCTTTTTTATGAGTGATTATCACGATTTTTAGGCCACAAGAATACAGCTGACAAGGGCACACCCGCCGTCCTGACCAAGATGGAATATACAAGGCGGGCGACTTTCCCATTTTAGTGAGCGGATCTTCCAGCTAACCGCACACATCCAGACTGGGCGAGAGTGGTCTCAAGATCTCCAAGATCATCATGGGATGCATGGTCTTTGGAAGTTCCAAGTGGGAGGGATCTCCATGGACGCTTGACGAGGAGGATGGACTCGAACTTCTCAAGAAGGCCTATGAACTGGGGATCAATACTTGGGATACGGCAGACTACTACTCGAACGGTGCTTCTGAGGAGATTGTCGGCAAAGCCCTCAAGAAATTCAACATTCCTCGCAGCAAGGTGGTTATAATGAGCAAGGTCTACTTCCCAATTGCTGAAGGCGAGGGCACGAAGCTTTCTGTTGTCAACGATGGCCCGAGGGTGAACCAAATGGGTCTCTCGAGGAAGCATATATTTGATGCCGTCGACGGATGCTTGAGACGACTGGATACCGATTATATTGGTGAGTCAGGATATCTTCCTTTCCCCGTTTTCAATCATGCCACTGCTAAGGGCCATCTGTTCACAACCGTGGTGGGCAGTGTCATCCTGGTAAGCATCCAGGATCCAACGTTAACGGTCCGAGTGGAACCGCATCGGCTGCCACCATCACCACGGCCCATGGCATTCCAAAAAGAGAAGTCTGTGCAGGTGATAATGACAGGGGGGCACCACTTGTACCTGTGTGCGACCCTGGTCCACTTGTCAAAGTCTCGACTCTTGAGCTTTGGTGTAACGAGCCATCCGTGGGCTGGAGCTTGTGTGCGTGTTGGTTCGGGGACTGCAGTTTCGGGTTCATCTTGCACCATGCTTCGCAAATAATAATTGCGCAAATGACAATCAAGCTGCCAAGGGCCGAGCCCATACTGACGACTGTGGCTGATGATTTCTACCTAGACGTCCTCCAGATTCATCGCCTGGATCGGGAGACACCACTAGAAGAAATTATGCGAGCACTGCACGACGTGGTCATATCTGGCAGAGTGCGGTACATTGGAGCCAGTTCCATGTGGACGTGGGAGTTTGCCAGGCTCCAGCATATCGCTGAGCTCAAGGGATGGACCAGGTTCATTTCGATGCAAAACTTCTACAACCTGGTCTACCGAGAAGAAGAAAGGGAGATGATTCCCTTTTGCCAGGCCACAGGTGTGGGCGTCACCCCCTGGTCCCCAATGGCTCGAGGCCTACTGACCCGGCCCTGGGGTACGGCCGAGAGTGCGCGGGCTCGGAACGACAAGAATGCCACCAAGTGGAACGCGACGGCAAGCAGTGAGATCGTAGGACGCGTCGAAAAGCTAGCCAACAGGAGGGGCATTAGTATGGCAGTGCTATCGATCGCGTGGATGCTGCACAAGGGATGCTGGCCGATCCTTGGGCTGAACAAGCCCGCACGGATCGAAGAGGCTGTTGAAGCGCTCCAAGTCCAGCTCACAGACGATGAGGTCAAGTATCTCGAAGAAGAATACAAGCCGCGAGCTATCCAGGGACACTAAGCTCAAACGCCCTACTTACACTTGCGTGCGGCCAATCAATATGCGTTCATCACGAAACCACATGGAAAGCATTTGGTATACATCAAATAAGACGCAAATCCTTCTTTTGTGAGCCTCTCTCTGGTCCAGAACTCTGACGGCGAAATCTGGTGCAGTAAGCTGTCATCCAGGGACCCTGGAACGCTCGGACGTGCTCTCTTGGCCTTGCCCACTCGGGCAAACTTGTCGCAACTTAACCCGTATGTAGTAGGTTAGTGGATGTACGGAGAACAGTGGGCGAACAAAAGAACTTAGGAAGAAGAAGGGCGAATAGAGTTGTTAGTTGAGTAGAAGATGATTTCTCCGTGGTCGTGCCATGCGCAAGAGGCCGGGATGGGTTGATGATGAACGCGCGTCTTATTTCCATGTGGTTTTCACATGGTGACTCGAGCGCCTTTCTACTCTGCGTGAAGACTGAGGCGAAGAGAAACAAGGGCGTTCCAGTAGGCTGACTTCTAACTATATCTTCCATCTTGTTCTGGAAGGTGACACGATAGTTAACTGCGAGAGTGATGTTTTTGTCCGGTCCACGGATACTCAGGTAATAATGCACGCTATACCAAGGAGTTCCTGTTGTGTAAAGGGCCGGGCCGACGCAGTAGAGCTGGTCTTCCTCGGCCGTATCAAAATGAATCTTGATATGTATGATGGAGTAGGTGTATTGAGGCATGATGGGATACTACTAACGTACAGATTAAAACTGCGCGCTTGCGGGGCGCCACCGGTGGTAGAAGCCAGGAACACCGATGCAACTTCCACTTGCGGTGCAAATTCGTGCACTGTGAACAGCCGCGCACTTTCCCTCTTTTAGTGTTCTCTTCTCGCCAAACGCTATGTCATCGGTCAATGATTGGTCCATTGAGCCCTGATGCAGCTGAGACCGTGTTGATATTCACTTGGGCACTGCTCTTGTGTTACATCATCCCTCCTAAAGTTCCTGGCCCGCTTCGCCCGCTTCTACTCTCTTTCTAATTAGCGACTCCATAGGGAGTAGAGATGATGGATTGCTTGCTTGGCCTCCACACATCTCGAGACCGGAGTAACGGCCCTGTCCCTTGCTGCAAGCCGCTCACCGGCACGACAAGGGCCTCTTCTCCTGTTCCCTGGGTCCGTCTTGGCCTCGAAGTCGTACAGTAACGTATCGGCTCTTCGGATCTAGCCCGGCCTGGGTCATGGCTATTCCATGCCCTGGCATGATCCGTTGAACCAAAGCCCCTGTTCCTTTCCTACTACCTTACAATGACAGCCCGTTCGCGATCCGTGGGTTGATCGATGCATGCTCGTTGGCTCAAAAAGCTCCAATCCGATGAACCCCGCCAGCGCAAGGTCCAAGTGGTTCCTGGCATGAGCATGAGGAGCAGGTTGCTGGTTCTAAAAGCAACCCGCTCTCGACAAGTGCCTGGTTTGGGCCATCATGGCACCAATCTGTTCTCGCCTCATGGCAACGTTAGCTGACTAGTCTACAAGATGTATGCAAATGCAACGGCTCATGAATCCCAATCAGGCACATACGTACGTATATGTTAGTCAACCCGCGTTGGTTCTCTGAACACCTGGGCCATCCGAGAGTTAGGGGGCTGTGCGTGCATGTCCATTGTATGGCCAGTATTCTCGCTTGGAGCTTGTTGGCTCTTTGGGGGTCCCGCTTCATCATGGACCGATGCATTGCACTCGCTCACAAGAACCGTGAAGATTGAGTGTCTGGACACTGAGGAGATCGTCGTCTTCAGCCAGGTCGGATGCTGCCTTCTCCTTATGTTTAGGAGCGTTACAACATTACTTGTACTGACCCTAATCCTATCCTCCTCCTCTTGATCCAAGACTGCTCTTCTGTTAGAAACCCATGTTTACCTACGGAAGGCGGGCCTCCATACCTTGGTGCGCAAAGTGTTGGCTGTAGGCTTTATCCTAGACATCTAACGGCAGTAATCACAAACGGACACCCCCCCGTTTTGCCCGACTTGACGAGTGACAGGAAACGGCCCCCGGCAGAACCGTTATCTCCCTCAACCCATCCGAGAGATCTGTCAAGCCCAAGATGGCCCGGCCCCGTGGTTGGCGAACTAGATCCTTGTCAGAACCTCATCTCGCTCTCTTTCGCGGCCCCATCACCCGCTCCTCGACACCTTCCCTGTGGCTCTAGTGTTCCCCAAGGCTAAACTGTCTCCCCACCGTCCTGCCTGTTTCTTCAACACCCATGTATGCGGAGCCTGATCCTTCCACCAGCATCGCTGCGTTTATTTGATCCATGGTGATTTTGTCGAGACGGGAGGCTCCGTAATCGACGTTCCCTGTACGATACTCGACCAGGCTGATCCATCTTCTATCGCCACCTTCTGGGCATTGTTATTCTTGATTCTCTGTTCATGTTGGCTGTTCATCTGTGATATTTATCCAATCCAACCCCATCATGGGGCTTACAACTTGGTCGATGAAATTCTCACCTTTGAGGTAGTCTCTTGGACCCTGTGGTGTACGGCTTTCCAGACCCTGGCCAACCCACGACTTCTAACCCAGCCCCTCGTCATTCAAGACCATCAACATGTACCTTACATCTTCCTCAACATCTTCCTCTCCAGCTTCACAGCATACACAGTTCTTTGAGGTTAGCTCGTCTAGTTCTGACACCTCTTGCCCTTCGGAAGGACCAGTGCCTGGCTACCATTCCCCGCTTCAGCGGGTTGCTTCAACAACTGATTGCCAACCATCATCCGATACGACTTTGCCTTACTACAATCCTCGTTGGTTCTCAGCTTCTCATCTTACGCTTCAGTCACCATCTCCCATGGATCACGGTAGTGGTTGGGTGACACCGGCTGGCTTTGTGGCAGCCTCTACATCGGGGCCTTCAAGTTCGGTGGAATCTGATGCTTTGAGCACCGAGCTTAACACTTTCGGGGCGTACGAAAGCTTTCCACACACTCCGTATCAACCTCACGAAAACTACATGCCGACAAGCCGAAACCCTTCTGTCCATCACTCGTCACTGCCTCCATCGACCGGTCATTCTGGCCGAACACCAGCAGCCACTTCAAGGCATTCGTTTGGATACTTGCAAGATCCACCTGACAACAGGCTAAGGATGGAGGGATCCGTTGGCTATTACCAGGGCTTTGAGCCTCAACCCTACTCGACCGCTGGGCCGGCTAGCGTGACCTATCATCATGACGGTTCTCCTTTTGCCTCGAGCCTCCCGCCGGAACTGAGCGCGGGTGCAGTGTCAACTTGGCCCAAGCAGGAATACGACGTATCCCAATATTATCAAAACACACCGGCCCAGATACCAGACCTTAGCCAAGACAAACGCTTAATGAAAGGGAACAAAGTAAAGAGACCTACGCGAAAGCACACATCGAAGGAGGAAGCCAACTTCCAGTGCGAGGTGAAGGGCTGTGGAAAGTTCTTCAGCCGCAGCTACAACTACAAATCACACCTGGAAACCCATGACGAAAAGCGTGAGTATCCATTCCCCTGCACGGTCGATGGGTGCACCAAAAAGTTTGTGCGGAAAACCGATCTCCAACGACACCATCAAAGTGTCCACATGAAGGAGCGGAATCACAAATGCGACTACTGTGGACGTCTATTTGCCCGAAAAGACACACTGAGAAGGTAGGTCGACCGCCATATATATCCCCTTGACACACATATGCTGATGTTGGTGTTTTGGCTAGGCATATGGAAGATGGCTGTTCAAAGCGATTCGATATCGGCACTCTCAACCTCCAAGGAGCGGGATTCACAGGCTTAGGCATCGTCAATCAACCAGAACCCCCCGACTCTGATCCTCGACGTGCCGTGTAGTCTGCCTGGCTAGTCAAATCTTAGCGTCCATGGCGCACTTTCTTACACCTGAGGAAGACCTATTGCACGGCGATGTCTGCAGCCGCCGCTGCCAAGATAGCGAATAGGAAGGAGCAACGTACACTGCCGATCTATGGAGGGACGTATACCCTGAGCACCTGTGATACATGTGAGTGAATAAGGTCTAAGAAGACTATGATCGAGGTAGACTAACCTATGCAGTTTTGGGCCCAATATTCTGCTCCATGGTAGGGGCTTGCGGACACAAGATATCGAAACGATGCGCGCGTCAATACCGACTTCCCTACTGGGAAGCTCAAGACGTCTCGATGCATTGTATCAAAACTCTAAAAAGGTCTTTGTCCTAACGCTTGTCGGTTACCTTCGGTATTATTGTTATTTCACATGGAAGCGGGAAGATCGCTGTGGATCCATCATGAATCTGGGTCTTGAATAGCGACCTTCTATTGTCCTTCACAGCAGTTATACCGACGCTGTGTATACTGGCATGGTAAAGACATGACTTATCGCCTGGTTCAGCGATGGTCTGTCGTGTCACACTCGAGGCCAAAGTCTTTCACGGCCAGAGAGAAACACGACAGCTGGTGAACTTTTCCACCAAGTTACGAAGCTTCGCCATATGGGTCTAATACTAAAATGGCCAATGAGACGATTCCTAATTCGACATGGAGCATAAGCCGAGGTTCACGAGATGTTTGTTGCTCTTTCCTTTAGGGGAGCTGTTCTTAAACAATAGAAATGCTTGTCTGGATGCGACTATGCGCACGCCCATTTTGAATGGACAGCAATTCATCCACTGTCACACACTGTAACGACAGTACTTATGGCTTCTAGCGCCTTGAATAGGCTCTAACAAAACATAATAGGTACAGGATGGATATCCGATACGGATCTAGAGGAGATGTGACCCGGAAAAGACCTGAACATGACGAGAGTTGTGGAACGGGCCGCCTGGAATTAGGTATAGGCCAGGGAAAACACCGCTTTTCTGCAGCACGGCCCTGGAATTTCACAACGTGGGAAATGAACACGCCGAGACAATTGAGAGTCTGCTTTCTTGTCAGGAATCCATAGACGTTCAATGAGAATTAACGAGGTGCCATCCTAGTCTCGAATGAGCATCGCCAAACATAATCATTCGTCGTTTCAGAAGCAAGCCATACTACATAGTAACGTAAGTACTAAACTAAGGTACGTATGTAGTACTGTAGTTCGATGTAATGCCTGACCTACGTGGCAGAAGGTAGGATGCATGTGATACTACCTTGGCAGGTCAAGTATCTCGAGGTCTATTTCAGCCCAATTCAGGTACCATTGATGCTTTGATCGGCCCGGGAAAACTTTGAGATCTGATCTGAGTACTTCTGTGGGACCCTGGAGATGACCCACATATTAAAGGCAGGTGGAAGCTCAGCACTTTCCCACGTCATTGCGCCCTTGATCGGAGGTCGGTGAACCACCAAGTCGCAGGCTTTCGTCTGTCTTCATCTACGTTCCCTGCCATTTTCCCTTCTCCTTTGTGATTTCTTGTCCGACAGTGGGCTCTGTGGACCCTCAGCCACGGGCCTCTGCGTTGCGCTGCCTCTATGGCCTAAGCGAGTCCTACGCCGCATTTACCAACTTGAGAGGACCGGCCTCAATCCATCATTCGTTGCGATCAGATAGCGCCCTTCCTGCTCATCCAGCGACCGCCGCCATGGCAGGCGACGACCATACTTACGGGGCCAAGTGTCGTTTGGCTCCTGTAGCACGCGTACGGCGGGAAGATGATATTCCGCCAGTCGAGGCTCAGTACTTTTACTCGTCCATTATACCTATCGATGACCCCCTTTCGACGACCTCGACAGCCAGCACCGAGACAAAGACCAGCAAAGGACAAGTCCGCCCCTTTGCCCGAGGAGATAACAATGCTTTGGAGAAGGCCTGGCTGGGTCTCGCGTCCGAGAGTAACCGCCAAGCCCACCAAGACGCGTTAAAAGATCAAGCTGGAAAACGCCGATCATCTCAGTTTGATGCGAACAAACTGGCGTCGCTAATCCGAACTTTGACGTCGAAGCACTGGGAAAGGCATCGTGGGGGATACGAACCACAAGACGTAGCAGCACCAAATGCCTATATCCTGCCCACTACTCCCATGTCGGCCTGCTGTTCTGAGTTGGCCCTCAATGTCACTGAAGAGCTCGAGAATACCTTTTGTGCCTTGGTCAGAAAGCAGAATCCTGCCTTGAGTGTCAGTGAAATAACGCACCAGATTGTCCTTGCACTAGGACGCTTAAAAGAAGAGGCAAGTACCGGGATTGAACCTCGGCCATCGACCGCGGATATGCCCTCCAGCCGCCCAGGAACAGCTTCTACAACGAGCGTAAGTGCTCACCCAATAGCTCGTATTACGAAAACGGCAACAGAATCTCGCAGCTCAAGACGCCGCTCTACTATTGGCGAGTCAAATATGAAAGCTACTTATGTTCCTTCGACATCGCAGACCGGGAGCCAAACCTCCCGTTCCCAGACCCCAGTCGGTAGTCCAGCACCGACTCGACCCCCTGTGATGGATGATGGAATATCTGGAAAACCTTTTGTCCGAGTTGGCAGCCCCGATAACCAATCCGAGCCCAGTTCTGTCACCATCTCTCAGGTCGCTGGCCCATTGCGAGATGTTGGTAAACTTAGAGATCGGTCTGGAGATGCAGCTGTACACGCTGGTATAGCACGACCCGCAGACGAGTCGGACAAGCCAGTGGAAGACAAACATCGACCAAATGTCGTTGAAGTTGCGGTCGGCATCTCGCGACTGCACATGGTCTCGTTGCCATCGCTCCAGATGAAGCCCATCTATTGGTCCCCTGTCAATGACGTTGCGGTTGTAGCTCGAGCGACATGGTTTTACAGGTATGTCTTCCGTGCTTCTTCAAATTCTGATGACTCACTCACTGATCGGTTCTAGAGACACCATGCTTCCAATCCCACCTGTTGTGGCGAATCAGTTAGAGGCAGGTTATCATGAACTTCGACCTTGGACAGAAACTTGGAGTGATGAGATACGATGCGCCATCGATGTTGGACCACTAGGCGAGGAAAAGGTATCTCATAGGCTCTGGCCTAAAGACTCGGAGATGGGCTCCGCAGATGACGCTGGGTTTCCAGAGCCAGCCATACCAACAGATCCATTTTGCGCAGCTCGCTGCTTTCGTGGCGAGGCCGCTGCTGAAGGATCTATTGAGCCCGTCCCAGCGGGTAAGAGAAATTCTGGAGAGTTGCAAAATACAGCACGACCTTTCTCAAACTACCACGTCGTATATAAGGATGCCACCGAGGCCTTTCTCATGAAGCCAAGCTTAAAGCCCTCGGCGTACTATGGAAGACGTCCAGTGATGAAGATTATGAAGGGTGTGACTGTTGGGGTTCCTGTTGTTAGAGGGTTCGACCGGGCAGCTTGGGAGCGCCTTCACCATAAAAAACAGACGCCAAATAAGCCAGGCGCATCTGCAGCCGACGAGTCGCACGAAAGCAGTGGCCAGGATGTGTGCTCTGCTTGCAAGGCTGAGAAAGAAAGAGGACAAGTTAGCGATCTGATTCTCGTCGTCCATGGAATCGGTCAAAAGTTTGCGGAGAGGGTCGAAAGTTTTCACTTCACTCACGCTATCAATGGGTTCCGTCGAGCGCTCAACATTGAACTACAGGGCCCCATCATTAAGCAGATTCTTCGTGAGGATCAAAATGGAGTCATGATTCTCCCACTCAACTGGCGGATGGGCCTCTCGTTCGAGGACGGAGGACCAATGAAGGAGGAAGACAAGGTGGAATACACACCGGAAGGTTTTGGACTCAAGGACATCGAGCCTACCACTATTCCTGCAGTTCGCAGCATGATATCCGACGTCATGTTCGATATCCCGTTCTACATGTCTCACCACAAGGGTAAGATGATCAAGGCTCTTGTATCTGAAGCAAACCGCGTCTATCGGTTATGGTGCCGCAATAACCCAGGGTTCTCCGAGAAAGGACGCGTCCATCTCATCGGACACTCATTGGGGAGCGCAATGGCGCTGGAAATCTTGTCAAACCAGCCAACCACAGTTCCTAGGCTTGACCTAACTCGCAAAGAGCCCGAGATCAGGTTCTTCGAATTCGACACTAAGAACCTTTTCTTGGTAGGTAGTCCGGCAGGATTCTTTCTCTTGCTCGAACGAGGCACTCTCATGCCTCGCCACGGTCGAGTGAAACCAGGAGCTGACTCAAGTGATACCATGACCAAGGATGTCGTCGGAGAAGCCGGCAGCTTTGGCTGCTTAGCCGTTGACAATATCTATAACGTTCTGGCGAAGGAGGACCCCATTGCGTACCTCCTCAACGGCGCCGTCGATCCCAAATATGCGGCAAGCCTCAAGACAGCCTACGTACCCAGTATCGCCGGCTCCTTATGGAAATCGGTCGGCGCCGCAATGCGCACCGTCGTGCCCGGTTTGGCACCCGCAGCGAACCCGCTTGCCCCGGAGCTAGAGCGGCCCTCCACCATTCGTCTCCCGTCTCAGCTTGAGCTTGAGGTGCACGACTTCACGCGCGAGGACCTTGCAGAGAAGAAAGCCTTTCTGCTCAACGATAACGGCCAGATAGACTGGTATCTCCGGTCAGGAGGGGGACCCTTAGAAATCCAGTATTTGAACATGCTCAGCGCGCATACCAGCTACTGGACGAACCACGACTTTATCCGCATGCTCTGCATCGAGATCGGGAGGAAACCCGGACGGGCTAATACTCTTCCCGCGATGAGGGCTGTCAAAGCTGCGAAGAGACTTTTGGTGAATTAGCATGGCGTATTGGTAAAACCTAGGATGGATGGCGAATTATCGATGATACCCCTTTCATCTATCAAAGCGCGAGGGAATAATGATTGGAGCATCAGGCGTTGTTGTAATCGTCCCAAGAACCCACTCGGTTCATTTGTATTTCTTTCATTACCTTGGACATGGTAGAGCAATGGCATAGTTAGAAGAGATGCATAGACAAAGCGCTCGATTATATTTTTTAATACTATGATACAACTATACACGATTTTAGCTCAATATTCTATCCTACGCGGTTGAGGAACCTGCTGTCTGGAAGCTCTAAAAGCCCTCCATCTCCATCATATCCTGATCTAGCTCATCGTCGTCATATTCGTTGTCGCCGTTCTGTACCGTCGTCTGTGGGTTTTGTGCAGCGTCCTCCAGCTCCTTGATCCTGTCCAGATCCATCTTTTCCTTGTGCTCCATTAGATCCTTATAGCCCCAGGTGCTGATGCCCTCCTGGTCCTTCGGCCGGAAAGGTTGTGCCATGGTCCTCAGGAATCTCCTGGCGCTGCTGACGGCCATGTCGGTGCTCAGGTTCACGTCAGATTCCTGGAGGCCCTGATTGATCCACTTGGGCAGCTGTGTTCGTTTTTTCTGGAACCGACGATCAGCGAGGACCATGATTCCGTAGTCGTCCTTCCCACGCAGGACTCGGCCAAGGCACTGGGCAGCATGCCGCATCGCATCGAATGAAAGGAAGTCGTTTTCCTTGATGCGGTATGTTTCTCTTAGAAACTCAAGTCTCGCCTTCAGAATTCGAGACTCAGTGTACTGGAATGGGACTCCTATACAGAGGACGGTTCGGCCGTATTGATGGTCGAAATCAATGCCCTCTGACACCTTTCCACGGGCAACACAGAGCAGCACCGCTCCTCTGCCATTGCAACACGCTGTCCGATATGTCTCCAGCGCAAGTGAGGTTTCTTGGGCATCGGGCGTCTCGACAAGGATGAGCTTGTACTTCCACACCTCATCAAGAATGCCCATTCCCTGCCACATGCTGATGATGGACTCCATGTAGAGGTACGATGGGAAAAAGACAACCATACCATCGGGTGTAATCTTAGCAAACTCTGTCAACAGATTACCATAGTTACGAACTACACTTGGTTCGTTCCGGACTTGGAAGCTTGTTGACACAGATGCCTGATCACTGCCTCTGGTGACTATCATGGGCATGAAGGACCGTCGAGCCAAGGTCATACTGTACGACTCTTGGATAACTGTGGGGAAATCCAGCATTTTGGGGTAGATCTCCAGCGGCGAAATGGTACCAGACGTAATAATGACAGAATAAAATCTGTCGAAAACGGGTTTAATAGCGATGGCAGCGTCAAGGCAGGTGAAATGAAGGATCGGATTAGGAACTTCGGCCGTATCCGATTCGTACGGCTCGAGAATTAGGAGAAATCCCTTTTCGTATGTCGACACAAGTGTTGCGAACGTTGCAACCTCCTGAAGTGGCTGATAGTCTTCGATATTGGTGAGCTCTAGAGTCCTTACAAGCGAGGTGAGTCGCTCAGCACAGAATCTGAGGGGTTTCTTTTCGATGAATGTGTGTTCCTTGAGATGAGCAAGGAAAGATGGTGGTGTCTCGGATATGACTTGGCGGACTTTCATACGTGTCTACACAATAATGATTAGCTGCACCATTTTTTCGCGTGTGAGAGATTAATTACCTTCAGGTACTCAATGAATCTCTTGAGAAAAGCGACAAAATGCTCCGCCCTCCTAATGTTTCCTGGCACGGCCTCTTTGAGTAGATCCTCGGGTAGAGCTGTTGGAGTATTAACGTAAAGTTTTCTGGAATAGCCCCTCCGCGACTGGAACCTACCCGGGTTTGCCATGAATGCATCCTCCTGGCGTGCTTCATCGGCGTCGCGAAGCCCTTGTACGAGTTTCTGATACTCATTCTGCAGCTGCTCCTGATCCGTGTCACGCATCTGCGCTATTCTGTTCTCCAAGTTCTGGGCACCTCGAGTCGCTTTGCGTAATGAGTCTTCGGTAATATCTGTGCTCAAAGCCTCGATACAGACGTTGTCGATGTTGTGAGCCTCGTCAAAGACCACAATGCAATCCTTTGAAAAGTCTCGTGACACTCTTTCGGCAATCTTTGGATCAAGAAGATAGTGATATGAGAAAATAACGACATTGCAATATTGCATCTGCGATGCTATTAGCATAGCACTCTCTCTGTGGTACTATAAAAAGTAGCTCACCATGCGCCGGGCAGTGAAATAGGGGCACTGCTTGTGTTCCTCGCCATAGCGGATGATGTCGTCGAAGGACCAGACGCCATTGGGGATGAGGTTATGAGGCTCAAGAAGATCGAGATTCTATGTCGTGTTTTAGCATTTGAGGACAAAGAAAAAAAGACCTGCCAGTCACTCTAAGACATACGTCGTGGTAGACACAGACATCCACACTTTCGCCCCTGTCTTTCTTCTCTTTTACGAAGCCGGCCGTGAGACTTCGGCAACGAGCGTCAACAACAGCGCCGCTCTTCTCTCGTTTTACTGAAGGATGAAGACACAGGTTCTTTCGACTTGTCAGGCCAAGGCCTCGAAACTCTTCCTCGTAACCAAGCTCTTCGGCACGATATTTCATGAGCGATTGGAGCTCGACCAGCGCCTTCTCAATCTCGGACATGGTACCTAGCCGAGCGCGCGTCAGCATCAGAGGAGGAGTGGGTAGGGAGGCCACACACGAGAGCAGTAGATTAGTTTGCGCTTTTCAGGCATGTATTGCTGATAAGCGACAATGAGCGACAATAAAGAGACGGTCTTGCCGGTGCCTGAAGGCATCTCCAGGACACAGTGACCACCTGCATCCAGAGTTTCTGACAAGAGAAGATAGGTTAGCCTTTGATGACTTGGGGCACTTGTGGTGGGGATGTAGTACTCTTGAGATCGCACATGTAGCTGTAAGGACAATCAGTCTATCTGCTCAGTCAAAGACGCAAAAGTGTATGAGACTCACGCATATTGCTCTATAGTTTGAAAAGTTAGTAATAGTCATTTGCGGCTCAGGAGGTTGTATGTATGGAGACGTACCTGGGTATATCCTTGGGTAGGGAAATAGCACGGGCAGTTCACTGGACTCGGTGAGCAAGAAAACTTATCAGTAAAGCTGGGAAATTCATACTCGATGTTGAACTTCATGACGACTCGAGTAGGGGACACCGAGGTACGCCCTCGGTGAACTATTGCGCGTAGATGGGATGAACAGGATGGGCGTTAAGCGGAAGACGTGAAGGCGGGATAGGCAGGCTTTGAGATGGAACCGAGCTGTCGCGAAGTCACGTGCTAGCAGGCTGATGTCACCGAGAAATCTGAGGTAAGGTACGGAGTAGGCTCGGTGTGAGAGAGAGAGTAAGGTATTTTTACCTCGTGCTTATTGGCCTGTGCTCGGCGGGGGTTCTCCCGGCGGGGTAACTGGACGAGACTGTTCTCAATTACCAAGTTGGTGATTCTTTCTGATAAGGTAGGTGAAGTCAGTTAATATTAGGTTGAGGTTCAATATCAAATCAAGGTGGCATGTTTGAGACCCCATGTATGTTGGAAAGATAGGGGTTTTAGACCGTGAAGGGAACATCAGTCAAAACTGTTCTTCCCACCGGATCAGTTTGATTTCCAAGCCAGGCACCCTCTCGAGAATAGAGGAGGTAAGTCTAGGGTAAATCATCTATCAATTAGGACCTTACAACACGTCTCAAATGCTTTCAGCTTTCACGATTGTAATAAAGCTCAACATGCTCTCTGTCTTTTTCTGCTTTGCTAGGCTAGAACCCATATCCCTTAAGCTGGATGGTGTCGGTTGACCTTGGAGGAACCCAGCCCTGGTTGATCTACTGATACCTGTGCTAATGATATGCCGGTAGGTCGCCTGTTACAACGCTATCCTTACGACACTAAGGAGACGCTTGCTAGGTGCCGGGGCTGTGGGCTTGAAGTGGAGTCTGGAGAATGGAGCTTATCTGACCAGCTGACTATCTGGACGTTTTCTGATCTCGTGAGACAACTCCTAGCTTTAGTATACATATCAATCCAAGGGTGTTTCGACCTCATTATCATGATCTGTCTGTGCACAACGAGCGGGGAGCAAAAAAAGAGCGGGTTGACGATCTCCCCCTTCAGAGTTCGACACTAGAGCTTCTTTTGTGAATTTTGTTGAGGAGAGACCCTCGCAGCCTCGTCAAGTTGACAAAAGCTTGTAGAGTTTTAGCACGCTACGTTGCTTGCGCGTACTACGTAGTTATTACTGTACACTGCCTGCAAAACTCTCACATGGGTTCAGGGTCTCGTCGAGATGAGCATCCATCGACGATGGAGCAACTCATGGTTCCAAATCAACACTCAAACGGTCGGTATTTATTCATTGAGTGGGGGAGGAAGACATTGGAGCTCTGTAGTGCATAGCGCTAATGCACCGGCTTTGCCTTGACTTTGACCCGTAGTGTCTCCATTTCCATGGAGCGTCACCTCACCTCACCTCGCCTCACATTAACAATCGTCGATTATGCGTACATGATTTCCCGCCGCAATGGATTTTATGTTCTGAAACTACAATGGCTTACGCGAGGAATTGGGTGTTCTTATTGAAATTAGCAGAACAAACTAAAACGCCCTGCTATCCGTGTTACAAGAACTGGTTACTTTCTCATAGCCAGAATCACAGTATCTTGATGATCGAGATGCACAGTGCCACACAGGCAAAGTGCGCCGTGGCAGGCGGTCCCCCGCTCCTCAATGCAGCCCCCACCAATGACCACGGCCATGTAGCGCCTCTTCCCCGCTTCCACTCCGGCGCCGGCGTCGCCCAATTGATCCGTGCCCTGGGTCATCAGCCATGACTGGTCGGTCGCTATCACCCATTGCATGTTCTCTCTCCAACTGATTCATCCAAGCGCTGCCGTATCTGGTGTCTTTACCTCAACTGTCGCTCATCAATGGCAACCAGGCCCCCCCTGATAGGCATGTACGTACATGCTTGTGCGTGCGACTGTCGTCGACGAGAGGGGCTAACACTGTATGCCGGTGGCTTACCCAGGGAGCACCGCCCTTATGCCCTTATCAACATTTGCCATCTGCCATCCACCAACTCGCCATCTGCATCCCGCCATTGCTGAACCTTCCAACCAGCAAACATAGTTATTTGCCAGACCAGAACGAGGCCGAAACAGTATCCGAAACCAATTCACCACCATCAGCACGAAACCCGTCGCCCGCTAATACCTCCAACTACCCGACTCCCGGCAGTGATCTGTTCCCCTCTCCTTCTTCCTCGTTCTTACTCTTCCATCATCCTAATCTTGTTTTGCATATCACCATCTGAGTTATCTTGGTTACGACTCTCGGATCTTTGTGCTTCTCGTCTTATTGTTGTCTGATCCCCAAGTCAAGCAATCGATCCATCATCATCTTTGCCAAGACGCGACGATCGTCAGAACTTCGTGACCCCTTCGGTCCAGTGCCAACTGCATTTCCATTGCTCTCGGTCTTTGCTGCAAGCTTTCGTTCTTGATAATCTCGATCCTTGGGTCGATATAGTTTCGCTTTCTTCCTCTTCCTTCTGCGGCACCCACGACATTGTGCATCCTCGAGAGGCTCTCTCGTCACACCGATCGCGACCACAAAACTCTCCCCGGTCTCGCACCGTTCCCCTGCTCTGGAACAGCTTCCCCCGCTTGTCTCCCTTGTTTCTCACTCCCATTCCATCTGCGACTTTGTGGCTGGCTTCCTCGTGCCTCTCTGTTCTTCTGAGTCTAGGCATGTGCGACAAGAGCCTGCTTGCATCAAGAAATAAGCTGTGTGCGTCCCATGTTGCAACCTCTTGAGCTGCAACAAAGTTCCTAACTTCTCTGCTCGTCCAGCATACTGTGGCTGAGGTCGAGAGTTTCCTGCACCTCTGTTTTCAGTACGGCCTCAAAACTGTTGCCGATCTATCCTTGAAGGCTAGCTAGGCTGTCTGGCCGATTTGTTCTTGTATATCACACTGCAATCGACCCTTATACATTCTGCGAGCCCGCTGTTCGACATATCATCGTCAACAAAATCTTAACCAACATACTTGTTCGTATCTCGCTGTTATGACTACCATCGCGCTCGCCCGGCCCATTCCGCCTCATCGTCCATCATCAACAATCACACCGCCCCTCTCCCTCGAGTCGAGTTCCAGTTCCTCTCCGCCATGCTCTGTCCCTGTTCCCAATAAGCATCTTCCCATCTGTCCCACTGGACCCGCTCGTCCCGATGAGCCCAATACTCCGCCGCCGTCACCACCTTCCCAGGATCAGCTGCGGCAGATCTCGGCTCTTTATCCGCTTGATGATTTCAAACGACTCGAATTGGGTGCCCTCTGTATCTTCGAGGTTGATGCACCCAAGGTAGCAGAGGCCATCGATGTTGCTGCACGTCAGCCATTGCCAGACCCATCCCTAGTGTTTCCATGGCTCCATGGCCTACACCCCCAGAACAAGGACCAGCAATCCTTCTTTGCTGCCAGACAACATGCTTTCAGACGAACACCGTCTTGTATCAGGACCGTCACCGTGGTCAAGGCTGATGGTGACCTTGCTTGTGCAAGGCTCAAGGGGGCCATTGCTCCCAACGAGATCATCCAGACCGGCACTGCTTCAGAATTTGTCGAGGTGGACCCTCGCGAGGGCTTCTCAGTCCGGAACTTTCAGATCCAGACCATAAAGACAGCTGTTATGTCAGACATAATCATCTATGGCCAGGACGTGAACAAGACCCGCAAGTTGGCATGGAACATTGCGGCTGCGCAGAAGCGATGGCGCGAGAAGCATGAATCCACGGGTGCTTGTTTGCCAGTGTATAACACGTTTATTTGCACGAGTCCATTTTCCAGGTTCGAGAAGAACCATGCTCATGTAGTGGCCACGGATGCATCTGGACACTTGACGGGCAATGTACTCGATTTCTTCGACCAGGAGAGAAAGGAGATGTGGGAGATGACCGAGGCCTCGGAGATAACCCAAAACGTCTCCATGGGTCCTACGCCCGAACATGGCAGCCTAGAAGAGCAGCAATACGACATCTTAATCGAATGCAGCGATCTGGGCCGGCTGAACCCTTTGGCTCTCCAGCTCATCGCCGAGAGCCCTGATGATAATGGCAAGCAGCATTTCCTTAACTTTCCTTCGTCAGGGAGCATCCTCCCACCCACATGGTCTCATTCTGAGGCGGATGGGATCCTCGAGACCTGCAAATGGATCTATCACCTTTCTCATGGTTCTTATCCCGAGCCAGAACAAAGGACGGGCGACTTCGACGTCGAAGGGGACTCGCCCATGTCATTTGAGGATCACCCAACGTTTGAAGTTCGACCTCGGAAGATTCTTCTACATTGTGCTGATGGATACACCGAATCGACTATGCTGGGTATCGCCTACTTTAGTTACAGCACTGGCCGGCCGGTCCCGGATGCATGGCTGCAACTCCACACGACCAAAAAGCGCAACTTTTTTGCTTATCCAACCGACGTTGCTTTGTTGACATCGATCACGCCTCGACTGCTTCGGGAATCGCCCATATGTAGCGGTCTGAGCTTGGCCGATATTACGCATCTGACTCGGAATGAGCCCAGCTGGTTTGCCTCCCTCGATGGATCATTCCCCAGCCGGGTTCTTGACTATATGTATCTGGGTAACCTGGGACATGCAAATAATCCTGATCTTCTGAAAGCTATGGGCATCACTCAAATCCTGAGTGTTGGTGAACAGGCCATGTGGCGAGAGGGAGACCTGGAAGATTGGGGGGAGGAGAACGTCTGCGTGGTACAAGGGGTCCAAGACAATGGTATCGATCCGTTGACAGACGAATTTGCTCGATGCCTCGAGTTTATTGGTGAGTGCCAAGATGACAATCTAGGAATTGAGTCCGCAACATACTAACCATGCCTTGATAGACCGGGGAAGACGGAATGGCACTGCAACCTTGGTCCATTGCCGTGTCGGAGTATCCCGCAGCGCCACCATCTGTATTGCCGAAGTGATGCGTTCCAAGCATATATCATTTCCTCACGCATACTGCTTCGTCAGGGCTCGCCGGTTGAACGTTATCATTCAACCGCACCTGCGATTTGCCTACGAGCTGCTCAAGTGGGAAGAGCTTCTTCAACAGGACGGAGACCCCGATGCTGAGATTAAGAGAACGCTTGAGTGGGGCGAGATTGGACGAGAGATCGCCCTCATGAACCGCCCATATTCCAGATAAAGCGATTGTAGTTGGCACTCGCGATTGTTCGCGAGAGAACCCTGGGTCCCATTGATCCACACCCACCAGGACCCGGTCGACCGACCGTCCTAATTCCGTATCCTACCGGGTACTTGGTGTGTCTGGCAAGACTCGTGACTATCCCGAAACGACTGTCACTGCATATGCTGCTATAAATGCACTATCGATTAGGAATTCAATCTTCAGAAAGGGCCAATGGTAACTGGGAATAACGCTTAGGCGCTTTGTCTTGGGTTTATTGATTTGATGAGGTTGGGTAAGTCCTAAAAGACCTGGATATTTGGCGTTATGGGTAATGACTGGTATATTTCTCATGTATTCTTTGGGGGGCCATCTTCAAGGGCGGCCTGTGTTTGGACACGATGATGATTTATGATGGCTATGAAGGGCACATGGACTGATGCTTGTTTTATATATGTTTGGCGTAGTTACATTGTGCTCGTGGACTGGGCTATTGATTCAAGCTTCAAGCAGGAGCCAAGACTACTATTCATTATCTATGAGATGGCTCGCTGACGAAAGTACGCCTATCCAGCCACATACCAGCTAGTCCGTGCCAGTCGAAAGTGACATAAAAGTATAATAGCAAAAGGGTATTTAAGAAAATGATACCTCCTTGTCTCGACGAAGAAAACCGAACAAGAAAAAGAAACCCACAAAGCTCCGGACTAGACAAACGCCTGTAATGGTGCCCACACTCTATTACTTCCTCCTCCAGGTGGTAGATGCGTCACCATCAGTAGTGGGGGACGTTTGACTCAATAACGTCCTAGTTGATTGAAGCGTCACTTTTATCATCCCCCTCCAAGACGCTGAGATAAAGTCAGTTAAATAGTACTTCAAGAAAGACGCCTTAAATACTTACGAGAACTGCTTGACCAGATAACCTTCCCCACCGTGCTCCATGTCGATATTGTAAACGTAGAAGCCGCCATCGCTTGTAACAACCATGACCTGGGGACTGCTGCTGCTCATAGCCACAACGCTACGCATGGGACCACCTGGGGTGTCTCGCAACAACGGCTTCGATGCGGCGGCCGGAGCCGTTGACTTGGGTATCTTGATATAAGCAAAGTCTCTCAAAGGCTCCCACATTTCTGTGACAGACTGCGGCAGGTAGGATCCCATGACACCCGCAACCCCACGGCCCATAATCTGTGAAGAACGTCGTAGCATGCTGCTGAACGAGCCACTCTGTCTATGATGACCGGACTGGCTGTTTCCAGGCCCGCTTCCAGGTCCAATTAGATCAACCGACTCATTCCGAGATGAGTCTGCGACACTGTTTCCCGGAGACTCGGGATCGTCGTAGCTCCTTGCGCGGGACCATCGGTCCTGTCGTTGGGAAGGAGGAGGCTCGATCGGCGCCCCCGCAGGCGTTGTGTTCCCTGGCGGCGCCCCAAGCCGGAATATATGAATTGTGTCCGAGGTGGAGGAGACGCAGAGAAGAGTAGAGCTGAGATTAAAAGACATGCTGTAAATGGTGGAAGGATAGGTGCCACGTCGGAACTGGTAGAGCTTCTGCCCCTTGGGCACGGAAAAGACGCGAATGATAGTTCCTGTCTCGCTAGCCGTGGCAAGCAAGGTTCCCTCATTGTTGAGGCAAATACAACACAGTGGCGACCGGTGAGCCTCGATAACATTTACAGCTTTTAGCGAAATGGTGTCAAAGACAAGAACTTCACCCGACGTTGGAGCCACAAATGTGGACTGAGGAGGAGCGTGAGCAGGTCGGCGAGCATCAGGATCTTCCCGAGGCTTCGGAAGCGGGTAGGCTATGAAGCAGTTCTCCGAAGAGGGTGATAGGGCGCATATGGCGGATGGATTAGGCGAGGTGGCAATGGTATGCAGTAAGCTCATGTTGCTAATGTCATATAGATAGATCTCCTCCTCAAGCACTACGGCTAGGCGTTTTCGGTTCAGCCGGACGGCTAGCACGGCGGAAGGGAAGGTGAGTTCGCATATTACAGAGGCTCTCTGGGAAGTTGGTGAGTTTTGCGGCCTAGATTTGTGACGAGACGCAGCTACCTTTGTGTTTTGGATGATGAGATGGCGGGGAGAGAGGATAAGCGCGACGAGGGAGGTAGAGAAGAGCATCTCGATAATGGCGATATTTCCGTCATCACTGCTGAAGATTCGCGAAAACGGATCTGTATGATAAATGCGGAAGCCCTTGGAGGTACCTGAAGACGGGACAGACGGCCAGTTAGTTGGGACATGGAAACAGACAGGCTAGGAATACAATGAGACTAACCAACAGCAAGACAGCTGTGGTCTTGGTTGAATGTGATGAAATTGAGTGCCGGGCTTGCCATTATGATACTATGAGCCCCCGAGAATTCGCTCCCGGCAGGTACTGATCGTGGTGAGTATTGTATAGTATCGGTCGGTCAAGGACTAAGTCGATAGTCTGGGGCGGTTCGTGGGTGAATCAAGTTCAAGAGATGCGAGGAAACGGTCGACGCGCCAGAGGAAGCCGGCGAGCAAGACAATACCTTGTAGGAAACGTCAAGCCAGGGCGCTGTTCATGGCCTTGAGTAGACGGGCTCGGATTTGGTAAGGCCAAGTTGTCGCGGGTCCAACCGACCTAGGCTGCTGTCGAGAGGCTGGGAGGAAAGGCAGGCAATGATGGAGTTGCGCCGCGACGGGGTTCGGTGATGGCTGGCGTCGGTGTAGTAAGGGTCCAAGCGTGGCGAACGCAGCGATAGTGTAGGGGCTAACGGAAAGCAAGAAGTAAGAGTCGAGTGATATAAGGATAGAGAAGAGATCGAGATTATGAGCAGGCAAAGACAATGGTGATGAGCAGAAGGCGGAGAGTCGGAGCTCGGAGAAAGCTAGTGGGGTGGATGTTGAGGAGGGGGAAAGGCACGCTAAGTTAACGTTACCAACCTGGAAGCTAGCTGTCTAGGCGCCTTAATTGCACAGCCTTACCTTGGAATACACCTCAGAGCAGAGAGGCATACGTTATATGAAAGACTGAGGAAGGGAACAAAGACCTCACCAGTCGCCTTTACGGTTCGAGAGGCAGTTAAAATAATCACTTCTGCATGTGAATGCCGGTAAAGCTGTACAATGATTTTTAGGCCATCAGAGCAATGCGACGCTGCGCATGACGCGCGCTAAGTTATGATAGAGTCTCGTCCGCCGGAAAGAAGGTACCTTGTCGGTGTACCTAACGCCCTATGCCGATACACAATTCACTAACGTTAACAATTCTCAAGTCTAGTCTTGACAACCTCACAAGGGTTTTGCTACCGCGTGAGACGACCTGCAGACAATCCGCTGCTCGAACCCGAATAGCAACCCAAGTTACAGTCTTTTTTGTTTTCCCAAGACGCCTTTCGAAACTTGACAAACATGGCAAAAGAAAAGCCGCCTAAGACTCAGGCGCTTGACGACCTGATCATGGGGGTAAGTCATTTTCACCGCACGGGGTGCCCATGTCATTCTATTCTTGGTAATACGCACGAAACTCACATCTTATCAGACGAACAGCAGTAGTATAGTTTCCAAGCGGAGCGTCGAGAGACTCTACTACCCTGACGAACTGCACTTCTTCCGATACTTTGTCGGCAAGTTCCAGCGCAGGGCTCCCCTCATCAATAGGGGATATTGGCTGAGACTAAGAGCCATTGATGTGATTGTCCGTCAGTTCATCACGACACAACAGCCAGACCGCAAGAAAGTTGTCATCAACCTAGGATGCGGAAGGTGAGTAGTTTGTTTCAGCTCATCATGACGACTCAGGTACTCACAGCTTTCTCAAAGTGATGTTCTTCCCTGGCAGTGTTACCATCGTTATGGAAACTCCTGTGAGGGTACTGTATTCCTGGATGTCGATTACCCGGATCTGATGCGAAAGAAGCGAGCTATTGTCCTCGGGACACCGCAACTCAAGGAGCTCCTAGGACCAGAACCCTTCATCAGCGACAATGACACCGATCATTTACTCCTCCGCAGTGATAAATACTGCCAAATCGGATGTGATCTCCGGGAACTTGACTCTTTACGCAAATGTCTCGAATCGTTTCTTCCACTGTCTGAGTGCTCAGTGCTATTTGTTGCCGAGGTCTCGGTGACTTATATGGACACCGCATCAGCCGACGCTCTCATTCAGTGGGCCAGCTCCATTGGCCAAGGTTGTTTCAGTACATCCAAGTTCCTATGTTCAGTTCTGACCACTTATAGCCGAATTCTGTTTGTTAGAACAGATCCTCCCTCATGGTCCTAACCATCCTTTCGCCAAGACTATGTTGAACCACTTCAACAAGCTCAATACCTCACTCAAATCAGTTCACCAATATCAGACTCTTGAGAGTCAACGAAATCGGTTCAAAGCACGAGGCTGGCGTCATACCGATCTTTGGGATCTCTGGGAAGCCTGGAACAGCGAAGTATTCCTCAGTTCGTCTGAAAGGGCTGCGCTGCAAAACGTTGAGCCGTTCGATGAATGGGAGGAATTCATACTATTCGCGCGTCACTACTTTGTTATGCATGCCACAGCTTATCCGAAAGACAACCAAGCTACAGGCCAACGTGGAGAGTTGTCAGCCCCTGACCAGTTTGTCAAAGTACATATGAAGTCCTTGGGCTCTCTTGGTGCCCCCAAACGTCGATTTGGCGCACCGATGTCTGTTGCAAACCCAGAAGGAGACCATTACCTCATTCATACCTTGGGAATGGGCACCAACGCAAGACTTGATTCATGCGATGTGTACTCTGTTCATGGAGCTATTAACCCCTTTGAAATGGCCCCTGTTGGACCGTCTGCACGGTTGTGCCATACCCTCACGGACCTTGGATCTCCGGGTGTTCTCCTTGTTGGAGGTCGCGGCTCACCAACCAAAGCCTTCAGTGATTGCTGGCTCTTCAAGAAGGAGTCAAACTGCTGGGAGAAAACATTCGACCTTCCTGTGCCCCTATACAGACACACTGCTCTTCCACTGCCGAACTCGTCACTTGCTCTGGTCCTTGGCGGCAAGACAGGACCATCCGAGATATCCCCGGATTATTATGTCTTCCATCCCATCAAAGGATGGATCAAGTGCGCAGTATCTGGCGTCATCCCTGACTCTACATTCGGGGCCTTCTCGATTGTATCATCGCATGCTTCCGAGCAGCACGGGACGTTTCAAGGTTTATTGTCTGGTGGTATAACAAGGGATGGAAAAATCAGCAATAATGCTTATATCTGGACTGTTGATATTACTGACTCCAAGGTGCGTCAGCTCAACACCACCAACGCAATTTTCACCTTCTTCACTTGTAACGTTGGGGGGTCCAAGTCACTGACTGTTGAACCAGGCCGCCATTCACTTTGAGACTGTCCAAAACTTCGACACCCACTCTTGGGCCCTTGCGGTATTCGGCGCCCAGTCTACCAATATTGGCCCCTTATCCATCGTATGCGGCGGCGTGGGTCAAGACCCATCATCGCAGGGCCAGTCTCTGACTTGTATTTCTTTATCAAATGGACGTCTAGATCTCTCTAAAGTGACAACGAGTGAGGAGACTGAGAAACAACCCTTGATGGTTGGGTCTGCGGCCATCTCTTCCGGGTCTGAAGTGGTCATATATGGTGGTGGAGCGACGTGTTTCTCTATGGGCACATTTTGGGACACTGGTATCTATACCGTCGATTTTTCGGATGCGGTATCCCAGGCTTTGGCTACACGGCCAACATCCTACAAGCCAGTTAATATTGGCTACCTAGATTCGCCCAAGCTCACCCTTCCTAGCACTGACGGTGTAGCACATCCTGCTTCACAGGCCGAAGCCACGATCATTGCTATCCCGCGAGTCAAAGTTGAGTCGGCAATCGACTTCAAGGAAATAGTACAGAACAGAAAACCTGTCATCATGGAAGGACTGCACCTAGGTGGATGCGTGGAAAAGTGGTCACCAGAGTACATGGTTCAGCTGCTAGGCGAAACAAAGGAGGTAATTATGGCTCACTCAATAACCCCATACACCGTCCCCAGGAAAGCCATACTAACGGTGCTTTTAGGTTGTCGTCCACGAATGCCTTACAAATACAGGCAAGCTGGACTTCAACTCCAAGAACTTTCGCTACGTTACCGAAACCTTCAAGGCATTCATGGATAAGGCAGCAAGAGGAGAGGCATTATACCTCCGAGCACTCTCGGATGACAAGCCCTCTGAGACCCCGGCCAATCTTACGGAGGACTTTCCACCACTTGCCGAAGACTTCATGCTTCCCATCAATCTGAGCTATGTCAATGAACAGCTTTTCAGTTCAGTGTTGAGGATATCGGGTCGAGCCAATATGTGGCTACACTACGATGCAAGTTACCCTTGGATAATGTGAGATTACGACTAACCTGGGGATATAGGTAATGGCCAACGTATATGCACAGATCCGCGGATCGAAGCGCATGATCCTATTCCCGCCTACAGATGTTAATCACCTAGCATTTGCGCCCGGGGCATCAAGTTCGAGCTTGGACGTCTTCTCAGCTCTCAAAAACCATCAGCTAGGGTTGACTCATCCCCACGAGGCATCGCTAAATGCAGGCGATGTCTTGTTTCTCCCAGCAATGTGGTTTCACACAGCAACTCCCACGACTGACCTCAGCGTCGCAGTCAACGTATTCTTCCGTGACCTCGAAGGTGGTTATTCGACGGGCCGAGATGTCTATGGAAATAGAGATCTGGCGGCATATGAGAAAGGGAGGCAAGATGTTGCACGCATAGCCAAAAGTTTTGATCGCCTGCCTCCCGAGATTCGTCGATTCTATCTAGCGCGGCTCGCGGAGGAACTGTTGCGTGAGTAGACGATGACGGAGAGGGGACGGAACGGGCAACCCAGATAGCCACGGGTCCGAGCGTTTGGGATCTGGAAATAGGGTTGGATGTCCAAGCGTTCCTGAAGGGGGATCTCTTTGGCTGAATCGACGGCATCTTTGGCGGTGGGGTGACGGGGCTATGAAGGTTGCCAAAAGCTTGTTCTGGGTGGATCAACTTAACTAGTAGTCCACACACTTGTCCCTGAAAATCCGGTAAGACGGCATGAAGGAGGAAAGGCATTTGCCAGGGCTTGAGGTCAGAGCGCGACCAGAAGTTTGCAAAGGGCCGAGGGCCTCCCTCAAGCGGGATGGTGATATAGGGAGAGTTTGCTGCCCCTTGCAGAAGCCTCGGTTAGTACTAGTGACTTTGATCTAACGTTAGGGCCCATCCATCCGTCTCTGGCACAGCAAAGCACGGTGTCCCATGATCCACCCCGAATGCTCCCCTCGATCGTGCTTTTCTCGATATGCGACGCGCCAAAATGACGGGTAGAAAAGAAACCCTGGGCCGAGCACCTCATCACCTTACGACGATATCCACGTCCAAAATTCCGCTTGACGTTTTCGTTTGAAGCGGCTAGAAAGGACTGACGGGATGATTTACCGACGAGGTCATAATGTTAAGTGAATAAAGAGGCGGGTGAACCTGAGTCTGTAAGCATCAATGTCCGTTGGAGGAGATCAGGAGAATGGCCGAGGCCTGGTTTGTGGCGTCTACACGATGGGCCTGAGCCTTGTAGAATGATATAGCCTTTCCACCAACCAGAATTACCTACAGCAGCAGCAACAGTGACGGAGAAGGTCAGCAGTGAGAGGGAGGAGACCGAGGAGAAGGGAGATGCTGGAGATGGAGCCGCTAAACAGGCGGAGTAAGCCTTGAGCTGGTCGTTTCTGATAAACCCTGCCCCATGTCTAGGGCAGTTCGTGAACGAGGTCTGAGCTCTCAGACACGATCCGAGTACCGAGGACCGAACCATCTTTGAGATAGACAAGTTCAGGAGCAACTTCTTGGCATGTCCCACCCACCTGTGCTCTGTATTGAGCTTTGGTGGTGGTAGAGGAGGGTGTCTGAGACAAGGAGCAAGCCCATGACGGGCAGAGGCACGACTGACAGACGAACAAAAAGAGGAAAAAGAAAAGAAAGAAAAGGCGAACCGAGTTGCAAGGGTAGGCCAACTCGATAGCAACACTTGATCTCGATCTCACTATGAACCATGCTGGGCAGCTCCCGCAGACAATGATCTTCCTGGCTAGATGCCGTACAATTGCCACAAAGACGCAGGCTCTGCCATTTATTGCTTTGTGTGTTCGACAATAAAGCCAAGGGGCAGAGAATTGTCCCACAGTGTGTAGATCACGGTCAAGCACAGACAAGCCATGATCGACACTTCGGGAGCTGCACCAATAATCCCTGTCGTCGAGATCTCACAGGCCGGATCGGATTTCCCATGGATGTTTTGCAATCTCCCGACGACGTGGCTCAGCTGTCTCCGTTGGGTTCCACATAACACTTCATTGTAACGCCTTGTCGCTTTTCCGTGTGTCTGGGTCGGACAAGATATCGGCTGCATTGGCAGGTCGTCATGAAGAAAGAGGTCAGGTCAGGCAAATAGTGACTTGAACGGCTTGTTTCTCTCTCCCTTCAACATGCTAGCCGAAAGGCACGATGCTACACCACATATCATAATTCACGTCGTTTGCTCCTTTCGTCATTTCGCCAAGCTCGCCGCTCTCATATCTCGAAAAGTCGACCTGAGCGAATGGCACAACAGGAAACTCAAGGGTTGACTTTGTAGCCCAAAGCTACCTTACAGCTGTGTTCCCCTTCTTCCCCGCTCTCCCTGCAGCAATTGCAGTCCCATGCTGGCTTGGAGTGCTCTCCACTCCCAGCTGACTCCCTGCTTAACTAACCTGCCCATGACGAGAAGGCAAAAGAAAAGAAAAAAAAAGTAACATCTTAAACAAATCCTCTCGTTTAGTCCTTCGAGTCCTTGTCCCAGGTACCTGGGTCCGCGGCGAGCAGGGCCTTGCATATCGTTAGTCCGGAGCGTGGACCGACCTGGGAGCGAACTCGTTTCACTTCTCGTGGTTGCATTAACGTAGGTACCTACCCGGGGAAGGGGGGGTTTGAAACAGAGGTGGTTTTCAGCATAATGAATACATGCATATAGGCAGGAGCGATAGCAGCAGATAACAGATTTTAACCAGAACAGCTTGATAACAGTCAATTAAAAGATCTAACATTAATGCAACAGTCTGAAGACCTATTAATCTGTTCCTTCCTAACATCTTGTGTGCAAACCATAAAGAGGTCAGAGGTGTAGTATAGCAGTTCTGAAGATGCGAAAAAATGCTGCCCTAGGTCTGCTAGCATCCTGACCTAGACCCCCCCTCACCCGGGTAGGTAGGTAGGTAACCATTTCCGCTGCCAAGCTGTCGTCCCAAGGTATGGCACTTGGCGAGTTGACCAAGGGCATGTTGGCAGCTTTACGGGCACTAATCGAGCCCACCCCGCGCCCGTTGCACGAATTTATGGCTTGATCTAGCGTCCTCATCTTGATCCATTCAAGCCAGGGCAAGGCCTGCCGCATTTGCAGTCCAATTCCGACGACGGCCGATAGGGCGCCAAGCATAGCAAGCAACCACACTAGCCAGGTCTGTCGTCTGCCGTGTCCACGCCTGCTAGCCTGTTAGTGCAGGTCGGAGTGTGTGAGTGCATCTGGCTCCCTTGAAGTAAACCCAAAGGCCTCAACTGCTCAATGGCGAATGTGAAAGGCGCAGCGTGGCTGGACTGATATACCAAACTCCACCAAAAGTAACGCACAGAGACCAGGTCCCTGGCATGTAGGTGTCAGTTAAGAACCACCCGTGTCCCGCCATGTTTCCTCCCATGAATCGACGATCCTTGTGCTCTCCCGAAGTGGCGGTAGCAACTCGCTGTTGCTCCTCCAGTGTCTCCATTTTCACACCATGTCTTCTCAAGACTTGCTGCGCGAGTATCAGGGCCACATCGTGCCTCAAAGCTACAATGCTGGCTTCGTGGCTCTCAGTTTTGTTGTCAGCTTGGTTGGTGCTGGCTCGACCCTTGAGCTCATCAACCGACGGACCGGCCTCCGGGGCCTCTTCAATCAGTATGCTTCTCTCTTGACGATCTCAGGTCCAAAGACCTCATGAGACATAATGTTAACCCCAACAGCCTGCTGCTCGTGAGCTCTGCTGTCACCATGGGCGGAGTATCTATATGGTGTATGGTATGTAACTGTCCATCCCATGATTCAACTGCTTTCCCAAGCTTACCATGGCCTTCATCCAATAGCATTTCATTGGTAACCGAGCCATCGACCTCGCGAATGGAGAGCCCGATATGCAGATTGCATACTCGAGTGGATTTACCGCCGTATCTTTCTTCGTCCCCATACTTGTGCTTCTTACCGCCTTTGTCGCCGTTGGTACCAACAATGCTGTCTCTTGGTGGAGGCTGATTGCTGGTGGTATTCTCTGCGGCACCGCTGTCTGTGGGATGCATTACCTTGGCAACGCTTCTATCGACAATTACACATGTGTGTATAAGCCAGCATATGTCATCGGGTCTGCCATCATCGCTGTCGTCGCTAGCAATGTCGCCCTGGCCATGTTCTTCGTCTTCAGAGCCATGTGGGCCAACGCGTGGTGGAAGCGAGGTATCTCAGCAATCGTGCTCGCTGGCGCTGTATCTGGCATGCATTGGTGTGCCTCTGTAGGAACTCGTTATCGACTCATTAAAATAAAGCCCGAGGGTAACGAGCCATCAAGAACTGCCACTGTTGTGGTAGTTATATGCTTGGTGAGTTGACGAGCTTGCCTGGTATACGCTATACCGCGCAAATCACTGACCAGAACAGTCTCTCGGGGCCTGTTTCATCATCGCCATCTCAGCCATCCTTCGAGCGAGAAACATGAGAAGGTCCGCTCTCCGCGCCCAGCAGGTAACCCTCGGCGCGGCCGTATTCGACAAAACAGGGAGAATCCTCGTCGACCCAGATGGATACATCCCCAGCACTGTCGTTACTGACTCCTTTTTGGAAAGAGTAAGTATCTTATCTCGACATTATAAACAGAGGACTGACCATATCAGAATGCCAAGGAAGGGTTTAGCATCGGCCACCCCTTGTTCCATTGGATGTTCCAAGCATCGCGAAATTGGAGCATGATTTCCAGTCTCGTCGGGGGTATGAAACAACACGTATCGCAGCTACCGCACTCTCGGACATTTAAGGATGGTCGACATGGTATCAAGCTTGTGAACGAGCATGGTGAGATGATTGAAAGTTATGACATGATCTTTCGCGAACTGTTTTGCTTGGCTGCTTCAGCGCTTGCTGATCAACTTCGAGAAGATTTCATGTCCGTCGGGGCCTTGTGGGATGAGATTTTGCCGACAGGTGCCAACGGTATGCGACCAAGGGCTCAAATACGCAAGTCATCTATCGCTGGTCTTGCTACGGACGGGAGTGATACCAACGAGGACAGTCATGGTAGTTTCGACATGGCGGAAAAGGGCTTGAGTGTCTGGCAACAGGACTACGGGAGAGGGTCACTGATGTTCCTAGTTCGCCGTGTCGGTTCTGATCGTGATGCTGAGCGACTGGTGTCGTCTGGCTATCGATTTGCAGAGCTGCATCAGGTCAGCGACATTATCAAGTCGAGCATGCAGATTCAGAGCCACGACTTCGAGACTAAACTCCGGGATATGGCAACTTACACTAGCGACCAGAACCAGACACCTCCTGGAGTTCACTTGGGCTTCTTCGCCATCCGCGCCCGAGTCAGCTCTGGATTCGAGGTTCTAGTACGCAAGGGTGCGCGGAATCTGCTGCCAACCATGGCACTCCCGTTCAATACCCTCGAAGACTGGCACATGCACTACGTGAAGAAATTCGAAAATATGCCGATATCCAATATTCTCGATATGTGCGAACACGACTCGCAGAGAAGCACCCGAGAAGCTGACTTCGCGGGTCAACTCATGGACACTATCAAGGCTCTGCTCAAATGGACTCGGGAGCCATTGTTGGAAGATGCGGTTCTGACGTCGACAACAATCCGTATTCCATGCCGCGGAGATGACGAAAGGGCTGAAGCCACGATGATAGCAATGAGACTGGTAATTCCCATTCATTCAGTGTTGGCCAGCCCCAACTGCGAGTTTGTTCCTCTGAGTTTCTTCAAAATGCGCCAGGTGTCCCAACAATTTCACCAAGAATTCACACGAGGTGTCCATCAAGAGTTTGGACACGTTATCAAGGCAGCAGATCGTCGTCAAGTATCCCCAGACAGCAGAACAGGGTTTCCGTCCAATCAATGGCTTTTTGGACGATCAGACGCTCCAACGGGTACACGGCGAAAGGGAATTTCGATATCAGCTATCGCTGCTCGAAGAGCCTCTTCACCTGACTCTACACGGTCAAGCTCGACAATCAATCTTTGCCCGCCCGGCAACGGCAACAGAACGCGATCAATTGACTCGACAGATGGCCCAAGAGTGTATCCCGTGCGAGAGGAGACATCACAGGCGCCGTCGTACGGTGGCATCATGGTATTCCAAGAAATCACCATTGATGTGGAGGAAGGGAAAGAGATGGAGGGCACGAAAAGCAATAGGTCCGACAATTCAGAAACCATCGTAATCGAGAAGACGAACTCGAAGTCGTCACCGGCAGCAGGGATTGAGCTGCAGTCAATGGGCCATGTTGGCACCAATGTCCAAGTCGGATCTCAACTATCCAACGATATTGAAGCACGCAGGGGCGTCCCCAGTCATGCTACTTCGTTTGTAGATATTTTGTTTGCTGAAACGGTCGAGAGCCGCTGAGAGAGATGGAACGTTAATGGTATATACTGCATGGCTCATGCCGGGTCCTCTTGAAGTGCTCAACAGAGGAGCCCGAGACACGACCGGATTGTTTCTTCGACGGCGTTGGTTGGAAATAATGGCAGTCAGTAGACGCGCCGGGGCGCAGACGCTGGGATCGGAACCCAAGATAGAGAGATACCTTGTACCTGGCATTGGATGGGGTACATCCCGGAACAATGAATCTGACAATCAAATAATTTTGTTGAACGGACCCTGGCCTCGGATAAGGATGTCGATCAGGTGAGGACTTTAGTTTCTTTTGGTGATATTGGGGGACGAGTAGCCGAGATGGGGGAGAATAGCGACAGAGAGAGAGAGAGAGAGAATGGGGGTTTGATGAATGAATAGTACAGAGCAGCTTTCAACGGCTTCATCTCGATTGGTGGGAAAACCCATGCTTTCCTCCGTAGACACGACAGGAGATGCCCCCAATCTACGCCTGCTGTCTGCTGTTCCTTCTGTTTGCAGATGGATGCAATGTCAGGGCGTTGGCGGGAAGGAACGGGTAAGCACAGGCAGGTAGGTCCAGAAGCAGATGGGGATGCAGGTGCAATTGATTGTTGCAGGTGAGGGACATTGGTCCACAATATCCTTCCCCCAAAAATACCCCCCAAACTTGAAAAGTGAGGGTCCCACTAACTAACTAGTAGTCAGCAGGAGAGCAAAAAGCAAAGTTGAACCAGTGACCAGCTAAAGTACCCCTGTCCCAGCGGATCGAATCTCCAATTCCCGGCACTTGTATCCATCCATGAGCCGCCTTTGGACCTCGTGATGAATGATGAGCGGCGACGACTCCATCGTCTAAGTGGGAGAACCCCATATCCTTACGGAGACTCTTTCGGAGCGTATTCCACGGGCGCAACGCAATTGGCCCGAACCCTCGTCGTCGCGGGTCGGACGCGCGATAAAACCTTGACGGAAAGTGCGTTGGACAGCCGCCTTTCCCACGGAATTCCCACATTCCCCCACAACAAATTGATACAGTGACGTACCCCCGAATCCACTGAAACTCCAAGGTAAGGCAGGTGGGTAGGTGAAGGTCGCAAGCTCTGGGTTACCGATCTTGCATGTGTCAATCATGTTGTCGCGACTCGCGCGCTTCAGCTTCTCACCACTTTTTCTTCTTTAGCCCTCTCTCCTTTTTATCTCCTCTCATTACCACCTCTTTCTCCTCTTCCTCATCTTTTCCTCTTCTCCGCTTTCTCTCCTCCTCCTCCTCCACCCCCTCTAATGCTTCATTCTTTGGCTACTACCTTATCTTGGTGAAGTTGTAATTCTTAGCTACAAACCTTGGAGGGGACAGCCGCATCCTGTTGGATCTTACCTCTCCAACAATTTCGCGAAATTCTCTTGATCGCTGTTGCGGTAGCTCGAATCACAAGCCTCAATTGCTTGTTTTTGCGTCTCGTGCGCTTCTGCGCCTCCCCGACTCCAGACTCTCTAGTGTCACCTACAGCTCCAACTTCAGCTTAAGCTCCGACTCCGGCCCCAGCGCGGCCTCAAGCTCGCAATGTCGCCCGCCGCCGGGGCGCGATCCGGCCTCTTTCGCCGGTTTCTACTCCCCGGAGCTGTCGCCACCTCTGGTGCTGTTTTACTTTACAGCTACCGGCCCCGCGATTTCACCGGTCACTCTGCTCCCGCCGTTCCCCCCCCTACTTTTGGCGCAGATGGCACCTTCAAGCTTCCCCGTTTCCCTCGCGCCAAGTCGCGCGATGAACAAGTGAAGCAGCTTCGCGACAGCACTCGCCCAGATGTTCAGGAATACGACATGCTCATTATCGGAGGCGGTGCTACAGGTGCCGGAGTTGCCCTCGACGCTGCCACCCGTGGGCTCAAGGTTGCTGTTGTTGAGCGTGACGACTTCAGCAGTGGTACTAGCAGCAAGAGCACAAAGCTTGTCCATGGTGGAGTACGCTACCTCGAAAAAGCTGTTTGGAACCTGGATTACAACCAATACATGCTTGTTAAGGAGGCCCTCAAGGAGCGCAAGTATTTCCTCCAGACGGCGCCCCATCTGAGCTCCTGGTTGCCCATCATGCTCCCTCTCGATAAATGGTGGAAGGCGCCCTACTACTGGGCTGGTACCAAGTTCTATGACCTTCTCGCCGGCAGCGAAGGCATCGAGAGTTCATACTTCCTTACCCGCAGTAAAGCCATCGAGGCGTTCCCTATGCTCAAGCAGACTGATCTAGTCGGCGCCCTTGTATACTATGATGGCGCCCATAACGACTCTCGCATGAATGTCTCAATCGCCATGACTGCCGCCCTTTACGGCGCTACTGTTGTCAACCACGCTGAAGTTACGAGCCTCATGAAAGATGACCAAGGTAAACTTTGCGGTGCGACGGTCAAGGATCTCGTGGCAGACAAGAACGGTCAGCCGACTAAGGATATTACCATTCGCGCCAAGAGCATCATCAACTGTACTGGACCTTTTACCGACTCAATTCGCAAGATGGACGATGGCGATTGCAAGGAGATTGTTGCGCCAGCTTCTGGTGTTCACGTTATCCTCCCTGGGTACTTCAGCCCCGGCAAGATGGGCTTAATTGATCCTTCTACGTCGGATGGTCGAGTTATCTTCTTCCTCCCCTGGCAAGGCAACACTATCGCTGGTACAACCGATTCTCCTTCCACCATTTCGGCCAATCCCCTACCTGACGAGAAGTCTATCGAGTGGATTTTGAGCGAGGTCAGCCATTACTTGGCACCCGAGATCAACGTGCGCCGAGGTGATGTGCTGGCTGCCTGGTCTGGCATTCGCCCCCTTGTCAAGGATCCTAAGGCAAAGAATACTGAGTCTCTAGTTCGAAACCACCTGATCGATGTCTCCCCGTCTGGCCTGCTCACCTGCGCCGGCGGTAAGTGGACTACCTACCGTCAAATGGCCGAGGAGTGTGTTGACGCTGCGATCGATGAGTTTAAACTCAAGCCCAAGGCCGTCAAGGATGCTCCCCGGGTCAGCGGAACCGAAATGATTGACGATGGTGCCATCCTTGATGGTACTTGCCAGACGCACGAGGTCCGTCTGGTTGGTGCCCACGGTTTTAGCAACACTCTCTTCATCCCCCTTATTCAGCATTTCGGTGTCGAGACGGAAGTTGCCAAGCACCTGACTGAGTCCTATGGTGATCGTGCATGGAGTGTCGCTGCCCTCTGCAAGCCCACAGACAAGCGCTTCCCTGCTCGCGGCGAGCGCATCTCGCAGTTGTATCCCTTTGTCGACGGTGAAATCCGATACGCTGTGCGACACGAGTACGCCCAGACCGCCGTCGACGTCCTCGCCCGACGTACACGACTCGCTTTCCTCAACGCCCAGGCCGCTCTCGAAGCTCTCCCCAAGGTTGTTGACATTATGGCCGAAGAGCTCAAATGGGACAAGAAGCGACAGGATCTCGAGTGGCGAGACTGTAAGTGACACTCCATATTCCCCCTGTGCTGCTGCCTATAGTTGAGTAGCTTGCTAACTTTGCACTTTAGCTGTTGCCTATCTTGAATCGATGGGTCTGCCTAAGCCCATGCTCACGACGACGCGTAAGCAGGTCGAGCAGGGTAAACTTGACTTTGCCAACTCCCTTGAGTGGCAGATGTACTCGCGTCACGACAAGCCCGCGCAAGAGGACTGAGAAGATGATGATACTTAAGAAGTGACAGGTATACCCGCATCAAACACCGTAGTGGGTGGGTGCTAGCCGTGTGCCGAAATAGATAATACTGAGCCTAGCTTTCCACTTGCAAGCACGAGCAGGTTCCTGAATAACGAGGTAGAGCATGAAAGAACAAGTCTTCGAAGATGAGATCATCTTTTAGGATTAAAAGCAGCCGCCTAGCATTGAATTATATAGTGTATGATATTTTTAGTTGGAAAGGAACCCAAGAAATGCATTAATGTGAGCCCCTCAACGTAAGTTGAATGATGTGGATGTCCAATTGTACTCCATTTCGTTAGATGTCCCATGAGTCATCCAGTTTACTCCCCGTTCCTCAAACATATACGAATATTATCAAGTCATTCATTACGGGCAGGCACTTGAATTAAGAGACTACGGGAGCATCACAGGGAAAACGTAGGAACAAATGGTACAGAAATGGGGGAGCTTTCTTTTTAAGCGTTTCAGACATTAAGTCTAGATCCCCTCCTGGCTAAAAGGGGAAGTATCAAGATATGCTATGGTACCCAGAGAGCTTTTACCGTTCTCTGCTTTTGTTTGTCCCCAATCCAACCCGAATAATAAGGCCGTAAACATCATAAGATCCAGGAATGATGCCTAAAGCCCGCCTGGTCGTGTATCGCCCCGTGGAATAATGCATTCTCATCATTGTCAAACCCCCAGTGAGCGGCCTGGTGCGTACACTCAGTGCCAAACAATCTCGCAAAAGAAAAGAAACCCCAGCCAAACTGACCACTGATGCTGTCTAAAAAAGAAAAAGAAAAAACTCAAAACAAAGAGTACCCACAAACGCCTCGCCTGCTGTACGTCGCCATAGCCTTCTATGAATGCCCTGTATCATGTTCATAAGGACCTTGCCGAAAACCAACCCAGTGATGAGAATAAATCAGAACATAAATGTAGAAAATATTGTAAGATGCTTGATGCAGTTCATGCACTGTCTTATAGAGCATCGACTCAGATGGCTGTCTCATACTTGCCAAGTGAGGAGGATGAGCCAACGCGAAAGACTCGCTGGAGTAGACTGGCCTTGCTGCCATTCGCTCGTCGGTAGCTAAGTGCAACTGCGTCGCAACCATCCTTGGGGCTCATAGAAGAGCTTCTTGGTGGGAACTGCCGGCGGTTAAGTTCGGCATCCCATCCGTACACGTCCTCCATGGGTGAAGCATAACGGTACGCCTGACAATCTGAAATCGTAGGAGGGCAACTCCTGTCCTCGCTGCTCTCGGCAGGGGTTGGGAGGTAATTCGACAAATCGCTCAGGGGTGAAGTTGTCTCCATGGCATCTTGGTCACTGTCTGCTGCCAAAGAGGTAGCAGAGAGCGAGGCGACAAGAGGGCCAGAGTGATAATACGTGACTGGCGTCTTATGCTCTTGCGACATGAGTGTCGAGGCGCTGCACGTAGACTGCTGGCTAGCCATAGGCTCCGAGGTCTTGTGGGCCCGTCTCCTCATTCTAATATTCTTCTGGACGAGAGACGATTTCCCGCAGCTCATAGCAGTGTCCGATCTTGCGGCCGTGCCGTCCCTGAAACCACCATCTTGTTCGTGGTCAGGGTTGTGGTTCCAACCATCGTCCGTCTGGGTAGAACCAGACAACGGGTGACCATTGTGCGAGCTTCCTGGTCCAAAGGTCTCTTGCGAGTCCTCACTGATCCAGTCCGCTAGGTTGGGCGATTCAGGTGACGACGCGACCTGTGACCCTCATAAAGAGTCATGATGCAAGTGAAGACCTTCAGGGGCAGGGTGAGATGATGTAGGAGTAGAGCGAGTTCGAGAGCTCTTACGATTGAAGCCCAGCTTCGCGCCCATCTTCTTCCATCCCTTATTGTGTGCAGCCACTGCACGCTGAAGACCACCAGGAGATGTGGTAAAAGCCCACTCCGATGTGGGTGGGGTTGTGGGTGGAGTCATTGGCTCCATAGCCTGTGGTGAGTTACAGTCGCTGTCATCGGTCAACGAGTCGGACTCAACGTGCATCGAGTTAATTGAGCGAACAGGTGCACCCATACGGCTTGAAGTGTTGGAAGATCGGCGAGGTCCACGGATACAGTCTTCGGAAGGTCCATCAAGCTGCATGGGGGTCACTGATTGAAGAAAGGGTAGAAGTAGAGAGTCATTCATCAGCTCATAGAGGATCCGGCCGGCCTCGTCCAACTGAGATGGGTGAGGGGGGGAAGGGCCACAGGGAAGATTGAGGAGCTGATCCCGGATGCGTGCGGGGATATTGACCTCTCTTGGGGCGCAGGGGATGATGTAGACCTGCATGAGCTTCTCCCACAAGACACAGACGCGGTCGTGGTTGTCTTGAGATTGATTCGAGGTTTCGGCAATCATTTCGGTATAAAAGGCAGCGTATCGTTGCGAGTCGAGGGTAAACTCGAGACTCTCCATGCAGTGGTTTTGGGACAGATAGGCCATGAAGGCACTGAGGGTCCATGGTGGCGAGGCGACATCGAGAAGGATTTCGGCGAGTGAGGGAGGTCGAGAGCCCAAGACGCCATTTGGAGTTGAGGTTCCAGACATGAAAGCCTCGCTCATAGGCCTCGATGGAGGGGAGTCGACGTCGATGAAGTCTTCGAAGGCGGATGAGGGTTGAGGGGATGTTGGTGGGAAACCGGGGCTCAGGCACTCGGGAGACTGCCTCCGCGAACGCGACAAGCCCATCTTTCTAGGGTTGGGGCGCCTCGGTGCGTCCCAAGCCTTACTAGTAGGTGGGAAGATAGATCGAGTAGAGAAACAGAACGAGGGTCTGGAGTGTCTGGGTGGGAGAGGACGGGGTAAAGTAGTATGGGGGAGAGAGATCGAGGGGAGTAGCAGTTGTCGGCCGAAGCGGGTAGTGGGTGTCTGACGCAGTTAGACTGGCGCAGATGTTCATATGATGGAGCAGGTTCGAGGCGCCGAGTCTAGAAGTAGGGCTACCGCAGGGACGATAAGGTCAGCTTCTCGATGGGTTCAAGAAGAGTGCGGAGAATGGATGGCGGCCGCGATGGTGACGAAAGTATGTGGAGGACGGTGGCTGGGTAAGGCGTCAAATCGTGCCACGAGCGGGTGAGTCGAGGAGGAGCGAAATTGGGTTTGGAGGGTCCCGAGACGGATCGCGGAATAAAGGGCAGTGTTTGGCCGGAGGACGGAACGGGCAGCGCAACTGGTGATCAAACTAGACAGTAAAGCTATCTAGGAGTTGACTGGTGTGACGTTTCGAGAGCAGTCAATCCTAATGCGGAGATGGCGCAAGGTTGGGGAGGAAGCCGTCGAGATTGCGGTGTCGAGGTTGCTGTGGACGTCCCAAGGGACTGGAATGCGAGGATTGTGGAAGGTGGAAGCCGGCGAATGGAGTGGAGGGACTGTAGATAGGTCGAGGACGAAGACAACGAGGGTTTGGTGGCGTACAGGCGGCCGCGAGTCTATCTATCGACGAGGGAGCCGAAAGCCCGGGGCGAAAACGAGCCTTAAACAAGAGACGGATTGTATCTTAGGAATGCGGACCTGGGGGATGCAAAGTGTAATAAACGGTCCAGACTCCAAAAGGTGAGGATGGCAAGGGTGAAGGGTCGAAAGAGCGTGGTCACGGCGGGCGTCGACGCGGCGTCTGAGGAGCGCTAAGGTTCGGTCGATGGCGGCAGATCTGCTGGCTGGTTGGCTCCAGGGCTGTTTTGGTCAGATTTGGGTTTAGGGATCTTCGGGGGATGAGGAGGGGAAGGTAGTTTACAGTTGTTGCTGCGAACCAAAAGGATATAAGCAGGTATGTTGATGATGCGTTTATCGGCTCAATAAGTGATTGTGATAAGAATTGGCGACAGACGACTTTGCGGTTGACGAAGCTTGAGATGTTGGTGATGGGGATGTGTCGTCACTCGTGGCATGCGTCAAATCACACCGAAAAAAAGGAAAGCGACCACAACAGGCGATGGGGCTGGCTGGGGCCAAGGTTGTTTTAAAGAGAAACCCCCTGACAGAAATGCTTTTTTTTTTCTTCTAGCCTCTTTTTTCCCTTTGAGGAAGAGTGAAGAGACGCCTGAGGGAGGGGACAACCAAGAACCCAGGGAGGAGGTGGAGGTGGAGGTGGAGATGATGAGGACGGGATGGAAGGGTCAGAACAAGGATAGAATGGAGAGATGGTGCTAAAAGAGGCGTGCGGTTAATGGAAACGACGTCAATAACAGGCAAGATGAGGGACGGCAGGTGCGAGTGGAGGGTAACGATTTGCAGCGGAGGGAGCGAGCGAGCGAGGGAAACCAAACGATCGGGAGACAACCGGGTTCCCGTAAGGGACGGAAGGTGCAACCACGACAGCGTCCCAGGAGTTAGCGGAGTCGTCCAGAGCAGGCTACAGAGAGGTCTAGAGGGCTTAGAGGGCCTACGTAGTAACTAGAGGGCCATTGGGGCCAGCAAGAATTAGGTAGGTAGCCCCAGTAAGAGGCAAATGGCGGCGAACGGTAGAAGCCAAAGGCCAACCAAGCAAACCCATCTCAGCCAATAGAAAGAAGCCCTCCACTTCCCAAGCCATGATGGCCGGCATGACTCCACCGAGATCAAATCCAATTCAAGGTTACACGGTACGTACCCCTGTCGAGCGTCCCGCTGGCACAGTACAGCCCGCAGGGGTCTCAAATGTTAGCGCGAGACCGAAATTCGCCACATCTGGTTTTGATAGCTTATTTACTCTACAGTCAAGCTATAAGATTAGAAAAAAAGAGTAGTTTCAATATCTTTAGCTCCTGATTAAGAATTATATCTAATTTTCTTGGTTTTCTTAGCTTTTATTGCTCTCTTTTTCTGGGATATGAAGTATAGTGGAGCTAGGTCTTGCGCTAACATTTGAGACCCCTGCGGGCTGTACAGGCTGCTGATGGGACAAGGGGGGGGCCAAAAGAGCGACAGGGGTTCTCTCAACTTCTTACAGGGGGTTCGCAGGCTGGTGAGAGAGCCAGAAAAAATTATGGACACGCACCGGGTTGGATTAGAGCTCGGTAGTGCTAGTCGGCCAGTCAAGGTAACCGTCGGTACTCAGCATAAACTGGTACATGTCCCCTTTGTCTCACCTCATTCACTCACCTTGATCCATCACAACACCCAACGCTTGACAGACCAAGATACCCGCCCTTGACTATTACGACAGCCTGACTTGACGGGGAGGAGCGGAGCATACCAGCTCTGGTCCAGGTACGTGGCTGATTTGATGGTTCGTGAAAAGGTTGAGTCAATCCTGAGCCAGTACAGCAAGTCACGGACAACGCCGAGAGCTATGTCAGTAGCCATGGGATTATGTAAGGTGCCTATCGGGGAATAGGCAAGGCGAGGTGAGTGTGGCGAATTAGTGGGCGGACAGTGACGCAGCGTTAGATGAGCAAATTCCGACAACGAACGATGAAGACAAAGGGACGGGAACAATGATGTTCCAATTGCCATTAGATTGTCCATAACAAACATCGTCACTCCACAGACGATGCCAATGTGCGTTCATTTTCCGGATCGTCCTCGTCTCTGCGTTGAATCCTACAAAGGTTTCGCCTAAGCCAGGCCTGACGAAGCCACTTGAAATGTGGGCGTGGAACATGACACAAGCAGCATGAGATTCCTGCGGGGTTCACGACAGAGAAAACAACTGGGTCTTTTAAGGTGGAAATACGGATATGTACTAGAAAAACGCTAGAAGGTGCGAAGGTGGATATAGGTGGATCTGACTGGGGCTGACTGGAGCTTGCTGGGGCTTGACTGGAGTCCCTTGGACTGAATGGGTTTGCTTGCTCGTCCATTCTCTCAAGATTTCCTGTCTCGTCATTATCGTCCAAGCTCGCCGATTCACTTCAGTTCGTATCCCTTCTGCGCTTGTCAACAATAAACAAAGCTGTGAGCAAAACCAGGCTCGTCTTTTATGCACTTCAGTGGGGTCTAGTGGGTTTAGAACGCCAGCTAATCGATCGTCTTCACCAGCGAAGGGCGTCGTCCTCTTCCCCGCACGCTCTTACTCTGATTACCCTTTTCGTTATGATCTGACCAGGGATTCAGCAATAATTGCATACTGTTGTGACTTGTACGGATTGCGTACAGCTTTGTCTGAGACTAACACCAAAGTATGCACGCAGTCCAACCTGAGTGTGAAACACTCGCTGCGGTAGACTCTATCCCCTTCGTTGGCATGAGGTGTGTGAAGTTACGATATACATATAACGATGCAAACTAACTAGTACTTATACTTATATCACGACTTTAATTAGGTTGTGAGATATATACCCTCAGTCTATCGCATCTTTAACTAGACTGCACACCTGACCACACTGAGGCTTGTACCAACGAAAGGGATAACTATTATTCTTTGTCTTCTACCAATGTCAACTCAATAGCTTTTACACGCAAATTGGAGGGTTACATGAAGCTTTTCCATGCTGTCTTGATTTGGAACGGAGGATTTTTGTTCGGGGTTTTAGGGATCTTCGGGCTACGATAGATCATCATCAATCGCTGGGTACATATTACATATGTAACTTATCCCGTCGTTTTGACCTGTTTAGGCAGGATCTCTACGTCACGTGCTGAATGCTCCGTCATTGAGCGTTCTCATCACTCCAAGGTTGCATCGACAGCATCATTTCCATGGGTGATGGGTGGGTGTATCACTGCGACAGGTTCAACACCATCCACCAGGTCTAGATATGTTTCTGCAACGCCCACTCATCATCATCGGCATCATCATCGTCACCTTTTCTATTCTTTGCTGCGCAAGACATGGAAGACTCCGACCCAATGATCACGCGCGTCAACGCCCACAAGCAACCACAGCCTTGGCACGTTGCATACTGTCGCGAACTCTGGGGAAAACCCTAACATTTTGCTCGGCCCAACCTCTGCTTGTCGTTACACTAATCTTGTGAATAGTTACCATGTGTCCTGTCTCTGCTTGGCGCTGGTTTATGGTCAACTCTGCTAGGGCTGTTTTTACTGATCACGACACCACACATTCTTTGTCACAGTCTGCTTTGACCACCAAGACCACATAAAGATCCCGAGCGTGATTAGCTCAATCCCGACCCCCACCCCACCTTGGCTTTGCCGCTACAGGGCGGTAGCTCGGCCGATCGTGACAAGGTCTGGGGCAAGGGGTGTTCCCTCCTTCTCCCCTGTGCCAGCCAACGCTGTAACATTGGGCCTCTCTGCCCTGTACGTAGTTAGTTGTCGGGTGAGGAGGAGATGGGGAAAGGGCACTCACTGTTTCTCTAATGCGGGCGCTCCTTGGCACTCTCCCAGCTGCGTCTCGTCTCATCGGTTATCAATCGTGATCGGATGTCTGGGGGACGCGACTGTGAATGCAAATCGGACGTCATCCTTTGCCATCCTTTCCTGTCCTTCATTTGGGTATCGTTTGCTCTGCCACTCCTCAAATGGGTTCCCGCGATGATAATAATGATGGCGATCCTGCTGTTGCACCCGGCGTGAACGGGATGGCAGCCCCAGTGCCCGACACTCACTCCCGCAATCCGGCAACCCCTGGAAGTGGATAGCGCGATGCGACTCCGTCGCTGGTTGACCGACAACAGCCGCGCAGGACGCGATCAAGAGACGATACATAGCCAAGATTGGTAAAACAAACGCCACTAATAGCCGCGAACGATTGCGGCATCTGATGGGTCACTCAAATCGAACAATTATTAGCAACGGAATCCTCCCTGGCCTTGCTGCCTTGCCATGGACAATTGTGCCATAGCAGCAAGTGACTGGACGGTTTCTCCACCTATGCTTCGCTACCGCAACTTCAAACAAACACCTTGAAGTCTTGTTAGTGGAAAGACGAGACATGGTCTGTGAGTGCTGCTCAAGATCACGATCCTCCTAGCCATGCATGTACTGGCCAGTGGCCGTGATCCGGTGGTTCAAGTCCGTTGTCGTTTCATGTTCTGTCTACTGACCGACATCAAACCGTGTATCCATGGCTGCTCCATCAATCCATAACACTGACTACTGAATCGGTTGATAGAAGCCATGTTTGCCAGGAACAATCTCACCGTTCTTGGCACCCGCAACCCTTTCTCTCCTTTATTCGTTTTCACTCGGGCCGGCACTTGGTCGATTGAGGCTCTTGCAGAACTCACCACCGCATCTGACGAAAGTGTGGCGCGATGAAGCCTTGATGACAGCCAGGCAATAAGGATCCAACATCGCGAGGACAGTGAGTAGCCTGCTCAGTAGCATGACCGATGGGACTACTGACGTAAGATAGCCTCAGTCTCTTGACGGATTCGATCATGCCAATCCACTCTTAGATAATGGGCTTCGACAAACGCATTTGCGAAGAGGCATCTGTTCTCGTGAGCCCCACATGGCCCGTCTTGTGAGAGAGCAGAGGGCCCAAGGCGAAGAATGCAAAGTATTGCACTGGAATGGTCAATGCCGTCATCTTCAACCCTGGACTTGAACCAACGCAAACGGTCCCCAATCTGGCCAGGGGACCAAAACGTACATCCGGGGCAGAGTGACACAGGGCTGAGCAGATAGCTTTGTCACCACCGAGGGCTACGTCGATCCGCGATTCGCAACTGGGCACTATGGATGCTCCCAGAATGGAAGCCCACATGTTGCCATTGTGTCACTCCCAGGTGACAGCTCTCGGCCCTATCATGCAACTGGCTCGCGGCTCAAATCTAACTTTATTGATCCAGGGTCTCGTTTGCCAAGTGACAAGGTTGGCCAGCATGCCTACCATTCAGCTCCTGGTTGGATTAAGCTCAGGTTGCATGCTCAAGCCGGCCACGGCGCCCCAAGTCTGTCACTCGAATCTGGTGATGATCAACATACGGAAATGAGGGGTTCAAAGTCTGATAGCATATCAGAGCCGGCCACTCTTTGGCCCCTATCACGGCACATACGGTGACAGGGCAGGGGAGAGTGGTTGGTGGACTGGCGATGGCCAGGCAATACTCCGTAGAGCGTGTCCAGTTACAAGCCAGTCAGCCACTGGCCTCCTCCCAAGGCACAACACAGAGCTTCTTCATTCCTCAATCAAGGGTCAATCTTGTAAGTTGTCTCGATTGGGATTGAACAGATGAGGACAACGATTCATCGGGACATTGGGTCCGGAAAGATCGAGACACAGATACAGGTAGCCCTCTCGCAACGGCCGGAAGATGAGGGAGGGCTTTCTTGGGGCTTTTCCTGGCTTCACTATGGCTGATGTTGACACAACAGGTATCGAGGGAGGTTCGTTCTGGAAGCCGAATAGAAGCCTGATGGAAGCCTACATGGAAGGCTTCTAGAAGCAATCAGCCAAGTGGCGTTGTGCTCTAGAAGCCTTCCAGATGTGGTAAAAGGGGGTTTCTGGCCGTTGACACGGACCACACCACCCTTGCTTAACGCTCGAGCCCCCCCTTGTCGGCTGGTGACACCACTTCAACCGGCCTCGCCGTGTCTCCATCGCTTCTCATCACGGAACCAAGGAGATGACTGGGAATCGAAAATTCTACCGCAGCCATGCTACGCGCCGGCGACAAGACCCGGTTGTCCTTCCGGTCTTTCTCTTGACGGTGCTCGACGGACCCTCCTCGGGTTCCGGAAGACAGATTGGAAGGCCGACGCCTATTTGGTATTTGGCACTATTGGTTTTTACCTCGAGCATATCCGTCTATATGGCTTCGTGTCCGAGTATTTATCCACCATCGCGACGGCCCGCGACCTAACTGGGAGGATTTGGTTAACGAGGCGGCACGCCAGGGATGCAAGTATGGCCAGATACAGACGTCAGAGGAGAGAAAGCCCGGCATGGAAGCTAGAAGACCCCATGGCGCGGTTGATGACGGGTGACGCCGGCCCTGCGATACTCCTTTCCAATATTTCGGGTCGCCGTTGCGATCGGTGCGATCGGAGATGAGTTTCGTTGGCGGTTGAGGCTTGATTGGGGGCTCATCATGTTGGATCTTGGGATCTTGGCTCTGTGAACCCGTCCAACAAGATGGTCAGACCGACAAGGGTCTGCTCGATAACCCACGCCCATTTCCACGCCTCATCACAAACATTGTGACAGACACAAACTCGGATGCTCGTTCTGCCCCGTGCAGATATTTACCATCGTGAACCCCCCACGGAACGAACACGCCCAGCAAGAAGTCACGCAGAAGTGCCCATGTCTTGACAAAGAAGGGGTATGATTGGAGGACGCTACCAGAGGCACACCAGAGATAGCTTTTGCAACATTCTCCCTGTGTCTCTTGTGGCAAACTTGGTGTCCATCCTGGCAAACAACTCGCAAGCTTGGACGTGGAGAGCGTTTGGTGCCACCGTACCTTGCTTTGCTGACCCCCTATTCGGCAAGCAGGAGCCTGGGCTGGCATGAAGCAAGCAAACCAGCGCCAGCGCAGCGCACGATCTGGATATCGGGCCCAACACAAGAGAGTTGGTGGCATGTAGAGGAACCAACAGAGACATACTAGCACAGCCTCGTTTCTCTTGTACTAAATGCCTTTGGGGCTTTCGTCTCTCGGGTGCGGCACGACACTAACTTTAGCTCTTTGGCGCATCATCCGTGAAGCTTGAAGCCTCTTTGGAGACCCCGATTACTATTCCTCCCTTCTCGAAGCCATTTTGGAACTTTTCTCGAACAAACCCTTGCTCCCCTGCTCCCTTGCTAGCTTGCTAGCTTGCTCCCTTGCTCTCCACATCTCCACCAAAGCCAAGCCTTTTTCCCAACGTGCTTTGTCTCTGATCGCTGATCTCCCTTCGTATCAAGGCGTGGAAGGGTCTTGCGGTCGTGTGTCATTCTTTTGCGCCGCTGGAGGTCCACCTTTTGGCGCTGGCTCAGCTCTCTTTCGTCCTGTTGGAGGTTGGAGAGTCTGCTCCGATCGAGATGAGCCAAGACATGCTATCTACCTGCGACTTTCTTTGTTCTCCAAACCCACCACCAACATGACATGATCCAACTCAGTCTCTTGCACAGCGGAACCATCGCATCAAAAGCAGTCCCAGCAGAAAGAGAAGAAAAGAAGAAGAAATAACCAGCCGCCTGTCCCCCCCTCCAGGGATTTGCCCCCACGTGCACCCACCTTGACGAGAAAACACCTCTAACGAACAAGGCGTCGTCGTCTTTGAGGCTCTCTGCTTAAGCGCTGACAGCTGCAGACCAGCGTTATACGTAAGAGCATGTGGAGTTTCTTAGTCTGTCCACTTGCCCAACCATTCTGTTGAGCGACAGCCATGCGGCTCCATATGCCAATCCAGTGTTTGCTAAAGGGCCCATGTCCTTGGGCTTGGTTACGACGGCGCGTAGAATTTCACTATGTAGTAGGCTACCGGGCCTCTGGGTGCCCCAAGACGCCATATCACCGAGCTTGTTGGTGATGACTTCAGCTCGCCCATGACGAACCGTTATCAATGGTGTCCATGACAACAAAGGAACAGAGTCATGTCTCGCGTGCAGCCAAGAGATTCGTCAACAGCTGAAATTCAAATTCAACTACGTACTAGTTTCTGCTGCAAGGCCGTATTTCCCTTGTCGAGTCGATACTCAGCTCTCTCCATCTCCCTTTGTATGCTACCTTTTGTTTCCTGGAACTCGATTCAAACACCTGCTCCAGCCATCGCGGCGAGCGAATGCCCCCTTTTCTTATCATCCAAATATGAATATAAACGCCTTATCATGCAACTGCTTGCTTGTGGTATCTTCCTAAACACCTTGTGCCATGACATCCAATCAGAGAGGTGCTGCTTTTTCCACACTCTGTATCTCAAAACGCCTGATAAAACCATACACTGTGATAAGCCATAAATTGCAAGGTCGATAACGGGATACTAGTATACTCGTAGGTCGAATTCTCCCTTGAAACCGCCGTTGAGGAGCATGCAGGCAATGCGGATCCGCTGCGCAGGCATGTCCTGTGCTGTATACGAGTCGATGGGGCTGAGGCCCAGAGCGACGCACATAGCATTGGTGATGACGTGAACTCCACAGTCATGACCGTTTGTTTGTCTTGGGGCCTCGTGCAGAACCACCTTCCATTCATCCTTAATGAACTTTTCCTCCAGGACATCCTTCAGCCACGCCATGCCGAGGTTGGTATAAACAGAGTTGCCTCGCGCATTCAGCGAGTCCATGTGGGCTACCGTCCGTTTTGAGGGGCGGACTATGAGCAGAGTCCAGTGGGAGTGCTCGCAGATAGGCAACAGAATCGTGTCGACATCAAGAAAGTTCCTCTTCTCAACTCCGTATCGTCGAAGGGTTCGCTGAGTTCGTGCGACGCCCTGCTCCTGGAGTCGCTTGAAGAAGAATGACGACATGGCTAGACACTTCCGGGTGTTCCTCTTGACATCCTTAATGCCAGCAGCCGAGTTGATGGCTTGGTCAAGCCATGCCAGAGATCCATTGACAATCTCGTCGTTGAGCCATTCGGTGCTAGGTACTACCTTGGCGAAGTCGTGTCGTCGTAGATCAACTCCCTCGAGGGTCTTTGCGAGGGTAGTGGTAGATGCAGCGCGGAGCGTGTCCTGCGCCTTTGCGCGCCATTCAGCAGAAAGAGGTCCAACGAATACCTGACTGGGCATCCGCAGCCCGCCAGATCGGGCGAGGCGTTCCTCGAGCTCCTTTCGAGCCTTCTCCTCTGCCTCGCGCCTGGCCGCCTCGGCAGCCTGGCGGGCTTCTTCGGCGGCTTTGAGCGCAGCGCGTTCTTTCTGGAATCGTATTCCGGCCCTCGAATCATCGCTAATTTCAAGAAGCTTAACCGAGGGGAGAGCAAACAGCTCTTCGATGCGAGAGGTGGGATTAAGCCCGTCCTTCTGTTCAAGATGTTGGAGCGTAGGGCGTGGGGGTAGAATGCGATCGTGGAGTTGCACCCTCTCCTCTCTGGGAGCAGCTGGCCGATTGACCCAGTAGCGGGCCCAGGCAGGACGCTCTCGGGACTCTTCCAAGGGGGGAGCAGGCTCTCCAGTTTCGTCGTCGTAGTTGATGATTTTAGGGACATCGATTCCTAGATGCGTCCTCGGCTTTGGACTAAGGGTTGATTCGGTGAAGCGAACGGCCTTGGGTGGGCGCCTTATTCCCAGCCGCTTAGGTGTAACCTTCGATGAGTGTTTGCGTCGGTTGCGAAGAATCGATCTAATAGATCCCGCCTCGCTAGAGTTGAGAGGGGTCTTAGGTGCAAATTCGGTGACATAGGTTTCTTTAATAGCGCGATGCTCCTGGCTCTTATCGTAGAAGGTCGCACGGTAATCCTCGGGTGTTATCCGGTCAGTACTTTTCTGGGCGATGTCGACGCGAAGGATGTCGGCTTTGGTGAAGTTAGGGCGAGAGATAATGGGTCGTGGGGACTCGGGGGCCGACGACACGACTGAGATCACTTTTTCAGGGAGCACCTGGACCACTTCTTTGGCGGATGCTTTGACGGGCTCCTGATGCTCGTCAACGTCGGGGAAAGATCCCGGGACTAGAAAGTGGGTGTCCAAGTCGGTTCGAGCTGGGGGTGGGAAAGTAGCTTGAAGCTTGTCGCGATACTCTTCTGAAAGTACGTAGCTTGGTGCCGGAATGTTGCGAATGATAGCCTCGAGGTCGAGTATCATCCGATCAACGAACGCTCGAGACAGCTTTGTGTCATGCTCCCCATATTTTTGGAGGACGTTGTGACAGATGACAGGAAGTGCCGGAGCAGACAAGAAATTCTTAATCGAAATCATGTTCTCGATTGCACTTGGTGAGAGCTTGTAGTCAAGAACAGGAGGTACTGTTTCGTTCTTATCTCGAACCTTGACAACGACACCGATTTCGTAGACGTGGTCTAGGCATTCAAAGGCCCGCTTGAACTGCAGGGAGAAGAGTTCGCAAAGATCGTGGCCTTCGCCATTCTCCAGCATAGCAATATCAGTCTTGTTATCGGCAAGGTAAATTCGCAGGGGCTCTAGTTCTTTGTTCGCATGTGGCCGGCCTGCCTGGCAAAAGCAGTCCCAGACCTTGCTGACTGCCCTGACAAAGAGCTTGTACTCCTCGATGAGGGCGCTGAGGCCGTCTCGATCAACCCAACGGATTAGACCATCCTCACTCGTAGAAGTGGCATTCTCATGTCTGGAGTCTTCTTCTTCATCGCTGACCTTTAGGCGCTTATTGACAACCTGTTTGTCGCTAAGATAAGAGCGAAATTCGGCAATCCGGTATGGTCGGGGATATACTATGACAATCAGATGAGGGTCGCACATAGACGTATGTGCTATGTAAGAACCTACTTATCCTGCCAAGCCTATCTCCAAGGCCTGCGACGGCCGTATAAATACTCGATATCATCCTGGTAAGGGATCCGGGGCCTGTAAGAAATCCGAGCATACGGTAGGTAATCTACGCGGGCTGTTTAGTAACAAAGCGTCTTGGCCAAACGCGGAAACGACTTACATTGGCCTGTTGGCCGAGTTTTTGGTTAGGAACTGTCTCTCCTTTGCGAATAGTGATGATGGGGGCTGTAGTATCTTGGATGCCGTTGACGGCGGCAACCAGTTCGATTTCAGTGTCTTGGGCGCGACGTTTGCGAGTCTGTCTGCCATTGACAACAACAAAGTTTGGATCGCAGACAGCAGTAGTCTCAGTAAGAGCAAGAGAGGAGATATTGGTGCTTGGCTGACGAGCTGGAAGGGCCAGCGGAATCGGAGAGTCTGTGACGGCAAATCGAGCGCGTACAGCGGGATCGGCGAGGGTATCGGCGCGGGGTATCGGGGTATCAATCAGAAGACGCCTATTTGGTCGTTTCCTGCGTCGGGGAGAAGTGACGAATCGGACTGCTTTAAGTGGTGGTGGTTGATCTCGAGGAACCTGACATGCCTGCGAAGCAGCAGCCCGACGACGTTGCCTTGGAAGGATCAGATGATCCTGGAGCCACGCAGGTCTTGGGTTGCCGTTGATGTCAGCTGATCTGTGGAAAACGTCGCGCGCGACAGGAGAGAAAGACATGGTGAAGGTAAAGGGGAAAGAAGTGAAGTTGACAATTAGTGTAAAGTGCAGGAGCAGTGAAGTGAAGTAAAGTGAAGCGGGAGATGATCAGGTACAGGAAAGAACGAGACTGAGAGTGACGAGGAAGCAAAGGGAGTAGGTGCCAGTTGGATCGAACAAAGCGAAGCCGAACAGCAAAAGATGGGGGGTGCTATTGTTCAAAGGCCATCACGGTCGACAATAGAATGGCAAAGCAAACGGAGGAAAGCAGGAGCCAACAAAGCCGGAGGCGAAAGGCGGGGACAGTAATGCATCAAAAATTAAAGTAGCGAATAAGCCGAAGCAATCGGTTGGTCTTACAAGAATCGAAGTTGCGAGCGGAGCGAGTTAGAGAAGTCGAAGCTGCTGTTTGCCGATGGTGAAGAGAAGAAAGAGAAGGACGATGGGAGGTCGAGTCGCGTCGACTATTTGGGGCCCTGCGCGCAGACGCGCCCACGGTATCGGTAAGTAGTGTTCGCGTATACGGTCACCTACGACATCATATACACTTCCTCTTCGGATCGGGTGAGGTCATTGTCGCCATCAAAGGCCTCTGGTGATGTCGGTTTTGGTGGTTCATGAAGTAAGTTGGTGAGTATTCACCTGGCCGATGCACCTTGAAGCTTGGGCCGGGCCATTGTGGCGTTCGGAAAGTATATTGATTGGCTGTGACCATGTTCCAACGCTAGCGCGACGTTCCCGATTCATCATTGGTCGATCAAGGAACACTCCCCTGTTTGTTTCTGATCTCTTATTCAGAGACGTGATAGTTAACTTACTCAGTTTCCCTCGCTGTGAAATCCAACGAGGGTCTTCAGGTGTATGATCGACACGCCGTAGGGCTGATATAGGTTTGGACTTTTTGGGGCACCTTCTTTCCTCCTGCTAAGTTACATGCCACGAGTTGGTACTTTACATAAACGGACATGCAGCAGCAGCCACGCCGCTCCTTCCTGGTGTTTCGCTTATGGAAGTAGGTAACTAGAAGGGGCGATGTGGTTGTTTTGGATGATACCTACCTAGTATGAAATGACATGATTCTTTATTTGAACGCATGTACAAAACTCGCTTTAACATCATCATATCTATATCGATGGGACGCGCCCAGACCTGATCACTAGGCTGATATTGTTTCTCCAACCATCCAGGCTCCTCTTACAGCTGTGCCATCTTCTGGCCAAACTTCTTGGTACAGAAAGACGAGAAATAATCATTCAGCGCGTCCACCGTTCCGTTACCTTCGACCAGACTCACTACGATGCCCACGTATCCATCAGGCCTTACGACAACCACTCCGCCGCACTCCTCATCCAGCCCCATCTTAGCATGTGCGACAGCCTTCGCCTGCGGTAATCGAGCATCTTCCCGATCGTCGGCATAGACATGGTCTCGGTATCGAGCAAGGATTCCGGGCACATCGCGCGAGATCTCGATTTCGGACCTCTTGGAGCTGAAAATTGTACACACAGTAAAGAAGCGGCTGTGGGGAAGATGCTTCTCGTGATGCGACACTTTGTCCAGATCTGGGCGCTGATAAGACGCGTAGAATGACCTTTGGCTTCCGAGATTGTGCGCAAAGTCTTGAAGCGCCTGGCGCGTTTTGTATGGAACGCCAGCAAAGACGAACAATCGGAACGCGCCATTCAGAGGAGTCTCTTGCTCTAGGTGCACAACATTGGCATCAACAACTCTCGTCACGTCCGAGTTGATGAAAAGTCGACCTGTTCGTAGCTTGGTGCCTTCTGGATGGATCAACGTTGACTGTGCTGCATGCTCAGACGACCAGTTCAAAGAATTAGGTTTGTAGTAGACTCCATATCCGCTCGTAAACTCACACGACTCCTTGAAAGTTCTGATGAAGTCGTTTTCTTGCTTCTCTGACGTGCTGCCATGGCTAGTCGAGGCAGCGTGCACCTCGTCCGGCGCTGGAGGCCGTTGGGAGAATAGCTTAGCATATCGGTTGTCAAAGTCGAGGAGTGACTCGGCGACGTATTTGCGTTCCGTCTCGTACGTTTTCAACAAATGTCTATCGGCAAAGCCGGATTCAACCGCGTGTATCTTCCACGCAAGGTTTTGGGCATCCAAGAAAGCGGTGTTCATGCCTTGGCCAGCCTTGGGCTATAGTTATTGTTAGCATTGTATCATTGCATTCTGGTGACATGACTCACACTATGGGTATGACAGGCATCACCTCCGAGAAAGACACGCTGATCAAGCGTGTATCGATCTGAAATGCCTTGGCCGATAGGATAGACCGAGTACCACTCTACGCGTTCCCACTCGATTGAGTAAGGCTGTAAAATCTTTTTGGCCAACTCCTGTACTTGTTCTTCGGTTGCTGTGCTCCTGGGGTTCCAATCTGAGTCCGTTGAGGAAGCGATCTGAATGTAAAGGCGGACCATATTATTCTCCCGTGGGATAACCATGATGGAGCCCTGCTCGCTGTGGATAGTGCATTTCATCTTGTTAGGAATCAGCAAGCAAGTTACGACAGTGTAGTATAAGGACATCTTACCTTGATGTCAGGAAAGTCGGTAACCACAACGCCATCCATGACACCCCAGACGTGAGCAATCGGATCTTTGTGCTGAACGCCGATGCCAAGGTGAGTCCTGATGAAGGACCTTGCACCCTCACCTCCGAAAAGGTATTTGGCGTGCAAAGTCTCCCTTGCCGTTCCGTCCACGTGCTCCAGGTCGACAGTGACAGGATAGTCAGGGTTGGCCTGCTCATCGGATGTAAACCCTTTGATGGTCCACGGCCGCTGAATTTGCACTCCGTTCTTTTCTAAATCCCTGATAAAGACTCGCTCGATGAGACCTTGGTGAAGTAACGTTGTGAAGGGATATCGAGCATCAATAAAGCTGGGACAGCTTGCCCAGGTGCCTGTTCGCTCAATACCATGTTTAGATGATGAAGGGTCCCAAAATGCAACCTCGTAAACGCGAGCAGGATGGTGGGCCATGATAGCCGACTTGAGTCCCATGTTACGGAGGAGATCCAGAGAACGGGGTTGGATACCATCGGCTCGGCCAGTTGGGGTTGGTTCCGCCCTGTTGTCAATGTGTTTTATCTTGTAACCCCAGCGAGCAAGACATGTCGATAACATCAGACCAACAGGCCCAGCTCCCACGATAACTGTTTATTGCGATGTCAGATATGGTAGATACAGTCGAGTCAGCTGGGCGTACTCACCAATATCGTAGTTGGACGAACGATCAGCCGTAATTTGTGACATCGCGATGGTGGATGAATAAGAAGGGTACCTAGAGTTGATAAATAGCTAGAAGTACTTGACGAAGACGACGAGTATAATATGTGCAGGTGCAACATCAGTGGGTTGGGTTGAGTGGACAAGTCAAGAACAGTTGGTGCGGCTCATATCAAACCGAGGAGGAACATAAGGGTGGCCGGAGCGGCTTGGTCAACCGGTTGGAGAGATACGGGATTCGGATCACGGCATTGAGCTCGGGATGTAGAGAGAGTAATTACAGTTATTTCAGAGGAGGCCGTTGGTGTTCCAATAAACTTATTGCCATCGTCCAGGGTGGTGTTGGGTATTAGGTACGTCTCGGCTCAGGCCTCGGGAAGTCAATCACTATTCCACCATTGCTCATCTAACGTTAGACTAGGATCATCTGGGCGATGAGACCAATCGACGTCAGCAGTCCCCAGCATATCTTGCCGCAGTCCTTACCAACTTCCAGTCTCTTACGCTATTGTCAGTGTGGGGTATCCTGGAGGAGAGAGGAGAAGACTCCCGTTTGGGGAGTCGGGAATTGGATGCGGTAATCAAGGGTGGTTGCAGCTGGGGAACGGCAGATGTCTCGGGAATATTGGGGAGAGATGTATCCGTATTGGGGACTAAGGTTAGTTAGATGTCAGCTGTTAGTGTTGAGCGCTGCAAGAATGTACAAACCCTAACAGGTACCATCTGAGTGCTTACAATGATAAGAGAAGGGCTAGATTGATGCCAAAAGCACTCTATGCACGCCGGGCAAAGGGCCGAGATGTCTATCTTCTAATAATATGCCAAATCTTTTGCTGACAGACTGTCTCTGCTAATTAAATGCTCTAACGTTAGATCTCGAATAAGTTAATGGCGGTTACTAAAGTACCTATGTAATCGGCAACTCGGCCGAGAGAGGAATACCAATCGTGCACAGCCTACCCTGAAGTTTCCATGAAACAAACAAAAATTTCGCCGTACATTTATTTATAGTCTGCTCCAGGCCATGACCTCGAAATATATCTAGCAAGATCAAATACCTGGAGTCGGGGTTTCCAAGTTGGCGGGGATGGAAACCCGTCGTGTGATTTGCGCTTGTGGTCAATTCGCATGTGTCACTTGACATAAGTTACTCCGTAGACAGCGAGTGCATAGGGAGCAGGAGTTGATCTGGTGATACCTTCTGATCTATCATAGCAAAGCTCTTTCTACAGTCGTAACTACCCTACTTGCGCTACCTAATACTAGATAAGTAGAACTTCCTCGACGGAATCCTTAATACCTACTTAGGAACAGGACCTTTCGCAATACAATATTTGCTTTTCCCAAAGGATCCTACATGTCGCCTCTCAATCGATGCATCTGGGCCTAAGCTCACCACCCTATCACCTGCTCATCCGATTGCTGTTTGTGGACGGCTATACTTGCTTTCGAACCGGATTTCTCACAGCCTTTTGGGGATGGAAAGCGCCCTACAGCCGTTCACAGCTAGGACCGAAGACGAGCTTGTTAACGACGTTTCAGGGTTTGATCAAGACAGTGAGCATTCCGGGATTCAAACCTCAATGCAGGCTTGAACTGATCATTCCCAAGAATGTCGTAACGTTCTTGTCAGATACTGCGCACACATCCCTCGGAACTACCAATACCGCGACGGTATCCGACTAGTGAGAACAGCTAGTCACGCAGAATACGGCAATCGTTAACCTGACTAGGTGTTTCTGGTGCTTAGAGATCATCTCGGCGACGAGTATCTTGGACTAGCGGGAGGCGTGCTATACGAGATGATCGAGGTTGATTGTCAACATTCAGACGATCCAGGCGCTGCCTTTCAACGATGGAGACACGACCACCTGAATAGACATGTGCGGGCATGTGGCTATCACTCTGCTCAGACTGGTCCTAACACAAGGTACAGGCGGATCTCGAGCTTCCTCACATTCCGCACCTCACGACAGTCACGTCCACCATCACTCCAACCGCTGCTCTGGTACGATGGAGGGAAGATCACCCCCAGCGGTATCGAACGCGGCTTTCTGACCATTCGCCCCTCAGCGCAAGATCATCACTCCATGCGAACTGCCTTCGAGATCGGAAAGACTGGATGATTGAGTACACCATGTACGTCTCTTCCCTTACCGGCGGCACTCGTCCGTTTCGCCAAATAAGTCCTAAAGAGTTTCATGAAATGCAATGGAAGGCACACGAAACTCATACGGGCAGACTCGTGGGAGAAAAATCGATCGATCTAGGCCAATTGCAGCGAGGGAGAGAACCCATCAAGCCGGTGCAAGGAGTACAAACCCACAAGCGACACCTTTCTCTAGGAACCACGTTCCTCAAAGGACAAAAAAAGCTCACCCACATGATACATAGACTCAGCTCTGCCGGCAAAACAGTTGTGTCTACGTCCAGCCCTCAGTGGCTCGCGACTCAGCCGGAAGCTGGCACGACAGTCTCCCTCCGCGACTTGCTCAACCAGAGGTCGAGCCCCCAATTCAGTGACTGGCAGATACCCAACGCCAACTTTGCACGAAAGTTTGGTCTGTACACGGACAGCAGACCACTGCCACCGTCCATAAGAGAGTTGCCGGTTGCCGAGGACAAAGCTATGGACATGGTTGCTGGTCCTGTGATGAGAGGACTTGTGTACTCGTGGAGGTTTCAAGGACCTTTCACACCTCAGCTTTGGTTTGACAGCGGTCTTGAATATCGGTGGAAACGTGTCTCGTGCTGAATATCATTATATGGCTCACGGAGAGCACATCAGCACTCCATGTGTAAGAGGTAGTTGACCTATATGGTAAGGACTTCCACACCATCTAGCTTCGATCCAGACTCAAATCCAGGGATTATATGAACTGACAGAATGTAGAGTATCTATCTGTCTTCAATACTGTTCAAAATTGGTGATTTACTGTACTCGCTCATAGGTCAGCCAGTGCCTGCAGGGCTTGTTCGCTGCTCGCAACTACTGCCAGCTGTTACCAGCTGATGGCGAAATAAACATATCCGAACCAAATCCATGGTTCATTTTCAGAAGAAAACTCTGATGCACTGTCACGGACACGGCTTGTTTATTTTCATCTCCGTCGCGACTAGTCTTCGCTTTGAACACTCCAAGCAACCCGACTTCGTGCCGGGCACTTCCTCCAGACCTCAACTTTGCAAATTGGAAACAAGGGGCTCTAGCGATTCTCTCAGCATCGTTTATATCTGTGTCGGGTTGGTCCTCATATGCCCCTTCTGGAGGCTGCCTACTGGGTCCAATGCAGCGAGAGAACCTGACCCAGGACAAGGGCCGCCATTCAGATCCATCGACATCTTGCTTGAGTCCTCTCCAGGGCAGTTTTGTGTCGATTTCTCCAGAGTCACGAGCTCGCTCTCTATCTCCACGCAAGCGCCTTGTTCGACAGCCGCTACATATCCGCATGAACCTGACAGAAGGCCAGATGGACAAGATCACGGATGCGTATGTCACTGCTAAACGAACCATGCTGTGCCTTATTGACACACTTGTAGGTTCAGTTCCAAAGTCAACAGTAGCCCGGCGAAGTCAACAAGATCTAAGAAAAAGTCGGCCATGACGCCGCCGAGGTCAACGCCTCTAAAGAACAAGTCAACGGTATCGCGATCCGAGGCTCCATACAACTGGGCTCTAAGCGACGATGATGGTTCTGGGGTAGACTCTCCGACCTTTTCGGATTTGATGCCAGGCCGCCAACAAATGTATTCTCAGGATCATTTCCCTAGCAGTCTTGCTGAGCGTCGGCAGAGGATGCCCCCTCCCCCATTGTACCTTGGAACTGGGCGGAGACGGGGAAACGCTCTTCGACCGGTTGAAATGGAAGACGTTTCCGAGGCTGTTTCTCCCCTCGGACAGGGCCGTTACGATGGTGGCCGGGCTTCTGATGATGATGATGATGATGCGTCTTCTCTATACTCGCCAGATTCTCGATACACTGCTCATCCGTCGCCGCTAGATCTTTCGGGAACCAGCCATGCTCGGTCGCGGTCAAAGATCAACAACGCCTTTCACGATGGGCACCGAGAGTGGGTTCATGCACATAATCCCTCGATTATCAGAGAATCGACTAGCCATCCAGAACCTCTCGTCAACAGACCCAGGCGATCCAAAAGCTCTGCCGACGGACTACGACAGACTCAACCATTCGACAACCGACCGCCACCGATCCCGCAGGTAGCCACACTGCGTGTTGAACAGGACCAAAACACCCCCTTGTTCTCCCCACTGCAGTTTTACTTTACAGGCCCAGACTATCCCAGTGTCAAGAAGGGGGAGAAGACAATGATTGGAGCCAACGGATGGCTTGAGCGCACTGACAAGGCCGCCGACCAAAACCAGAAGGCACCGCAGAAAAAGACCAGAATACTTGACAGCATCAAGAAGATTGCTAAGGACATGGTAAGTCATGTGTTAGAATGAGGAAGATATTGAGGCTCACTTCTGTTCAGGCAGAGTTACATCACAATAGCCGTCGCATCCAGCCTGTTGCACGAGCTCGTCCAACGTCGCAGGTTGCCATATCCCTGAACTCCAGGGAGCAAAGTCTCCTCTACTGCGAGCTTGAATTCAGCCTGAGTACAGCATTGAACGACTATATCACGGTGCAGCTAGACAAGGGACGCTTAGTACCGGACAAGCTCAAAAAGGTAGCCGATGTGTGGCAGAACAAGGGTCGTCCTAAGGTTGTCGGTTTTCGGTACGACCTAGAGACGCAGCTCGAGCTGATCAACCTGCACGTCGACGACTTTCGCTTCTATGGTCGCCGGCAGGCTGACCCGATCGAGATTGCCGGCCTTCTCCATACTATGAAGGTCAATGCTCGGGCGATGAGCATTCGAACGTTCTGCCAGCCCGACTCGGTGATTGCAAAGCAGCTCGTTGACGCACAGTCTCTGTTCAAGATGCTCGGGGTACCGGACACGCCGCAGATTGCACTGGCAGAGATTGCTCAATTCTTCAAGGTGATCGTTGAGAGGGAGCTAGACTGCCGTGAGCAGCGCGAACATGATGGCGACCGAGGCAGGGTGTCCCACAATCGTGGAGACTCTCACTGGACGCTTAACTCTGGAAGATGAGGTTCGCTGTACATGCCGCGGTACTCCGTACTGAGTGGACGGACAGCTAAGGGTTCCCCAGTCACCTCAATGGCAGGATGTGAAAAGTGACTGAGGAGTGCTTATCCTGTGGGCAACAAGGACATAGCTGATGTATGTTAGGACTAAGCTAATGGGATCGAGGAGGTTGTGTAAGACTTGTAAGAATTGAGATTCAATATGATGATTTCACAAAAGCGGTTGGTATAGGGTCTCACATACACAACAAGGGAGACGATATTGATAAGATAGTCGCTCAGTAACATATTTAGATTATCGCATCCCAACGCAAAACACCCGTTGCATCCAGTCATTGCTCGTTATAGTCTTCAAACACATGTATATCTTGAAAGCCAAGTACAGGAAACTTTTCTAGTTCCCGGGAGGCTTGGCTTTTTTTTTGGGTAATAGATAGTAAATAGTAAATCAGAACAAAAAAGTAGTCGTGAGAGGAGTCGTCTGGTCAGGGTCAAGACGACAAAAGGGCAGGGAAACCATTAGCGATTGCGATAGTCCTCGTCGCTCCTGCGCCGCTGAGGCTGTCGGTCATCGTAGCGCGGATCATCATGAACAAAGTCATAGTCTTGCTCGTCGTTGTTGGAGGGAAGCGCTCGGCCGCGATCGTAGCGATCCCGCGAGTCCCGATCACGGTCATGGTCACGGTCATCATCTCGGTCGCGGTCACCTATTTTCCGCTGCTCATACCGCGGCATCTCCTCCTCACGCACGTAGCGACGCTCACGCTCCCACTCGATCTGGCGCTGACGGTCGCGATCACGCGAGCCCTCGACGCGGTTGGCGATGGCGTTGGAGGCGAGACCGCCAGCCATGGCGCCGAGGATGGTAGACACTAGACGAGTACGGTTCTCGTTATCGTCGTCGTACCCGCGAGACTTGTGCTTGCGACGATTCGCAGCCTCGGAAGCCTCGCGGGCCACGAGGCCGCCAACGACAGCACCGAGAAGCCCGGCGCCGATGCCCGCTTTGGAGTTGGAGAAGTTCTCCTCGACGGCGCCACGCGCGCGGGAGAGGGGACTCGGAGTGCGACGTCGCGAGCGAGAGCGGCTGTCGCGGCCACGGCCACGGCGGCGGTCGTCATCGTCGTCGTCGTCTTCCTGGGAGGATGTGTTGGACGGAGCGCGGGAGCGGGATCGGGTGCGCCGGACCATGGCGGTGTTGGGAGGAACAGAGCGAGGACGGTTCTGGGCCTGAGGAGGCTCGAGGTTGGTGCGGTCACGCTGAGGAGGGCCTTGCTGTGAGCCGCCCGAGTAGTTGTCGGGTGAGAGGTCGCGACGACGACGGGAGTACTCTTCGTACTCGTAGTAATTCGACATTTTGGTGGTTGCTGTGTCGGTCGATGGTAGATTTTGGGAGAGGAGAAGCTACTTTTGTTTGGTGGGAGAGAGATGTCACAGGTGGCTGGTTCAAAGAGGAGAAAGGGGGGCGGGATTGGGTGGTCAGCCACACGAGATATATCGCACGGGATCAATATCGTATTTTAGTTATTGTTCTATCCTGTTGGGGGCCACGAGGCGCATCGTTGGGCTCTCTTTGTCGTCCCGTCGCCATTTTCCGGGGTAAGGAAGAAGCCGAGCAAACGATGACGTTTAGCACAAAGAGCCCCGCGTGTTGTGGCGAAGTAGTTTGTGGTGTGGTGTTGCACAGCCTCAGCGCGGACATGCTCGTCTCTGGATGCCCATAACGTTAGAGGAATCATCTCTAATTATCTTCGGTTACTTGGGAGTTTGCAATAGATAGTCACTGAGGTAGTATTGTGTATAAGCAGTCTCTGATATCTTGATGATATAAGAATATCTTGGCGATGATCTAGGAAGACGTTGAACCCCGGACTCAGCAGCCAATCAGAGAAGCCAGATAAACAGGCGTATCGAGTTAAGCTTCCGGCCCGTTTATGGTGGGCCTGATCTCTTCTTGTCTATCAACTACGGATACGTACGTAGTTACACTTTGATCAACTGGAATGTTTCTCTCGTGATATCTCACGGCTCTTCGTCCCGGCCTCCCGGCCGATAAGATGCCATTTGAGCTCTGGCGGTCAAGTTAAACGCTGCATACAACATGACTATTTCTACTCCGTACAATGGAAAGCGGGGAAGAGGTGTAAGCCTTGTGGGTGGAACCTCTTGTTATTCCAGGCGAGATATTTATTCGAACATTATCTACTTACAACCTATATATAACTGAATATCAACAACATCTATTGCTCTGTCCCTTCTGTTCTCTTCTCCAAGGATTCATTTTCATCGGCTGTAGTCATGTCTGACTCGACCACGCCTCTGCTTGTGGGACATCAAACCGTCCAAGAACCAGGTTCATAGTCTTGAAGCCGTTTCTGAGACTGCAACTGATCGTGTTACAGACTCGGCTGTTGAGCCAGAGTACTGGAATAGCCCTCGAATCAATGCCTACCGCTACTACGTGACCAATTATTCCTTTTTCGGTATGGGTATGTGTGATGGATGCATTGGCGTAAGTCGTGGATATCAGCGTAAAGAGTCTCTCACTGATTATAATGATAGGCACTATTACCCTACGTGAGTTGACCCGACTACGTATACATGATTACAGTCTGGTCAGTAAGAGTACTCACTGTCATAGATCGAGACATACTACGCCGTTGACTACACCACCGTCTCGACCCTCTTCGCCATACCCGTTGTGGGCTACATCTTTGCCGCCCTCATCAACAACTGGATACACTACACCCTCGGCCAGCGCGGCGTCGCAATAATGGCCCCCATCTGCCGTCTTATCGCCTACGTCCCCATGGCTCTGCACCCGCCGTTTCCCGTGCTTCCCTGCGTCTTGCTCTTCGCCGGCTTCGGCAACGGCATCCAGGACAGCGCCTACAATGCGTGGGTGGGCAACATGCACAACGCCAACGAGCTGCTCGGCTTCCTCCATGGCTCGTACGGCCTTGGGGCCACCGTCGGACCCCTCGTGGCCTCTGCCATAGTCACGAAGGGGAACCTTGAGTGGTACACCTTTTACTACATCGTTATCGGGCTCGTTGCTGTCGAGTTCGTTGTTGGAGTAGCCGCCTTCTGGGGTGCAACTGGCGCCGAGTACCAGAGACGAATCAACTTTGAGCAGGACAAGAAGCACACGACGACGCGGATGGCTATGCGAGAGCCTGTTACCTGGTTGGTGGCCATATTCCTCGTGGGATACATAGCAGCAGAAGTCAGTCTGGGAGGCTGGATCGTCACTTTCATGCTCCGAGTGCGGCATGTCCAGCCCTTCCTCGCGGGAGTAACAGTTACCCTCTTCTGGCTGGGGTTGACCTTGGGTCGTGTCGTGCTGGGATTCATCACGGCGCGGATAGGCGAGAAGCTGGCGATTACGATATATCTCGCCCTTTCCATCGGGCTTGAGCTGGTGTACTGGCTCGTCCCCAGCTTCGTCGCGTCCATCATTTCCGTCATGTTCCTAGGCTTCTTCCTGGGCCCTCTGTTCCCCGCTGCTATTGTCGCAGCGACCAAGTTACTACCGGCAGACTATCACATCAGCGCCATCGGGTTCGCAGCCGCAATCGGAGGCGGTGGTGCCGCGGTAGGGCCATTTGCGGTCGGGGCCATCGCTCAGCACAAGGGCGTCCAGGTTTTGCAGCCCATCGTGTTAGGGACCCTGGCTTTTATAATTGCCATTTGGTTGCTTTTGCCTGGGGGGTTCAAGAGAGGCGGACTTGAAAGGGCCCGTGAGATGAAGCTCAAGCCGGGGGAAGACGTGAGAGAGGCTTGGTTATGGGTCAAGTCCAAGGTAACGCCGTCTGGATAGGTAATCAGCTGCCGTGTGACAAGATTTGAGAACAAATGGAGGTTGAAAGTAGAGAGGGAAAAATTCATCGAACTTTTGATATCCGAACCAAGTCATGTTGATCCAGTCATGTCTGGCGTATATCATGTTAATCAGGAGCTACGTAACGTTAAGGTATTTATGGAGGGGCACGCTATCTTATCAATCACTTTGTCCAAGGAGGGGGAGAAAAAGAAGCCAACCACCAGCACAAGACCGAACGCGACGTAACTAAGCCTGATTGTTCTACCCACGTCAAATTATTCTTCAAGCAGCCCAATCATCCATTGCTTCAAAACCTCGTACTCTCTCTCCCGCCCTCGCGGCACCGGCCATCATCATGCCGCCGACCTCGGCCCCTCCCTCAACCGCCATCATCACCGCGCTCCCTCCCCTCAAACCCGACCTCCACGAACGCGCCTGGGCCTCGATCCCCCATCCAACCCTCCCTCTTATCGCGACCGCCCACTCAAAGGCCGTCACCGTCTTCTCCCTCACCACCGCCTCGGCCCACAGCTCCCTCACCGGGGGCCACACCCGCTCCGTCCGCTCCGTCGCCTGGAAGCCGCACCTCGCGCCGCACCGCCTGTGTCTCGTCACGGGCAGCTTCGACTCCACGGCTGGGATATGGCGTTGGGATGGCGATGCTCAGCAGCAGCAGCAGGGTGAGGGCGACCTCGAGGTCGAGGTGACGGCACAGAGCGTGCGTAAGAGGAATGATGACGATAGCGACGGTGATGATGCTTCGACCAAGGACTGGGAGTTTACCCTCGTGCTCGAGGGCCACGACTCGGAGATCAAGTCGTGCGCTTTTAACCCCTCTGGTACATATCTGGCAACCTGCTCGCGCGACAAGTCGGTTTGGATCTGGGAGGACATTGGCGCCTCTGAGGACGACGACGAGTGGGAGACCATCGCCGTCCTCAACGAACACGAGGGTGACGTCAAGGCCGTCGCCTGGTGTCCTGATGTCCCCGGTCGAAACGCTCGCCGCAGCTACTCATCCGACGTTCTCGCCAGCGCCAGCTACGACAACACGGTCCGCATCTGGCGCGAAGACGGCGACGCCGAATGGGTCTGTGTCGCCGTTCTCGAGGGCCACGAGGGTACAGTCTGGGGTCTACAGTGGGAGCCTCGCCCGCGCGACGGGGACCTCTTCCCCCGGCTGCTTACCTTTTCAGCCGACGGCACCATCCGCGTGTGGACGCTGCAGGAGGACAACGACGAGACGGAGGAGGGCAGCGGCGCGGCGGGCGGCTCACGGAGCTCCCTGGGCGGTATCCCCAATACCATGCGGCGCTCCCTGCGCGAGGACTGGAAATGCACCGCTGTCCTCCCCAAGGCACACACTCGCGATATCTACTCCGTGAACTGGAGCGCACAGACGGGTCTCGTTGCCAGCACCGGCAGCGACGGCATTCTTGCGCTCTACGCCGAGGGCTCGGCCGCAGACGGCGACCAGCCCATGACCGATGCCGAAGACCAGCAGCAGCCCCCCGCGGAAGCCTCGCAATGGAGACTCTTAACTACACAGCCCGCCGCTCACGGGCCCTACGAGGTCAACCACGTCACCTGGTGTCGGAGGTATGATGCCGGATCCGAGCGGCGCGGTGAGGAGGAGATGCTCGTCACGACAGGAGATGACGGGCTTGTACGGCCGTGGCAGGTTGAACTGGATGCGCCGAGGTAGCAATGCATGACATGAAATCAAATAAAAACTAGATACTCCGAGCCAGTCAGATGCGCGAGACGAGTTGCCGACGTTCGAGACATGATGCAGTGTGTGATGAAAAAAATGCAGTTCGTTTCTATGCATCGCCAAATAAACAACTCATAATCAACGCACAAACGAAATCCATGCCTTGTCTTTCCTATATCCATGCCGATGGAAACAGAGCACGAAACAATCCTTCATCTAGGAGGGTATACTACAAATGGTTTACATGAGGAGCCGGGTTGCTCCTCAAATCCAACGGATTTTTGAACTTCTTCCCTCCCAAACGATTAGTGTGCCCGTACGTAAATACCAATATCATCAAATGGAAACACCCTTCCGTAGCCTGTCGTTGAATCCCTGAATCTACTCGCCCTTGAGCTTGTCCTGTCTCACAGTGAAAGCGTCCTTGAGGAACTCCTGCTCCTCCTTGGTATGCACTGCCTTGGTTCCGGTGGCAACCGACGCGCTGGGGTTGCGACCAGCGTACATGACGTGCTTGCGGTTGTGGTGCTCAGTGTTGTTCAACAGTGTCTCAATACGAGGCTGAGTGAAGCTCCAGGCACCGGCATTGAGAGGCTCCTCCTGAGCCCACACGATGGTCTTGGCGTTGGGGTACATGTCGAGATTCTCCTTGAGCTGAGCCCAAGGGAAGGGGTTCAGCTGCTCGAGGCGGGTAAAGGCGACGTTATCGATATTGTTCTCGGCACGGTACTTGTGGAGGGCACCCCAGACCTGACCGGTGCAGAGGATGACTCGGTCGATCTGGTCACGGGGCTTGAGGACACCGGTCTCATGCTCAGGGTCGGGGATGATCCACTGGAAGCCGGCATCCTCGCCGGTAAACTCCTCGATGTTGCTGCGGGCCAGAGGGTGACGGAGCAGAGACTTGGAGAAGAAGATGATGAGAGCTAATTTGCAGAGTCAGTATTTACCCAGCATCAGTACACAATACACAGGAATAACTCACGCTTTCGGAATTGGCGGTGCATCTGTCGGCGAAGAGCATGGAAAAGGTTGGCAGGAGAGGTCATGTAGGCAATCTGCATGTTGCAGTCCTGGTGTTGACGGACAAGCTTCTCGCCGGTGGGGAACTCTCGGGGATCTTCGTTGCTGAGCTGGAGGTATCGCTCGAGACGACCAGACGAGTGCTCAGGGCCCTGACCGTCGTACCCATGGGGCAAAGACATGACGAGACCGGTTCGCTGCATCCACTTAACCTCGCCCGAGGCAATAAACTGATCGATAATGCACTGAGCGTTGTTGGCAAAGTCACCGAACTGGGCCTCCCACATCACAAGGGCGTTGGGGGACGATAGCGAGTAACCGTACTCGAAGCCGAGAGCACCGAACTCACTGAGCGACGAGTTGGAGATGACAAATTTGCCCTGATCCTTGCTCAGATGCTGGAGAGGAGTGTAGGTGTCCTCGGTCTCCTGGTCGTGGAAAACAGCGTGACGCTGAGAGAAGGTTCCACGCTCGACATCCTGTCCGGAGACACGGACGTGGTAACCCTCAGTGACGAGGGTACCAAATGCCAGAGCCTCAGCAGTGGGGAAGTCGATGTTCTTGCCCTCTACGACAGACTTGGTTCGGTTGGTTAGGATTCGCTTTAGGTTGCGGTGAGGCTGGAAGCCCTCGGGGGTGCTTCCAATGGCCTCGCCAATGTGCTCCAGGGTCCTGGCGTTGACCGAGGTCTCGTTCTGGTCAAGAACCTCGGTAGCCAGCTCCTTGGGGGACTTGAAGCCGTTCCAGGCGGAGGTGGTCCACTCCTTGGAGGTGGGGGTGTAGTCCTTAGACTTAGTGAAGCTCTCCTCAAGCATGCCCCAGACCCACTGCTTGTGCTCATCAATATCCTCCTTGGTGAAGGTGCCCTCCTCAATGAGTTTGTTCTGGTAGATGTCGATCTGGGGGTCCTTATCGGTGATGCGCTTGTACATGAGAGGCTGAGTGAAGGAAGGCTGATCAGTCTCGTTGTGACCGTACTTTCGGTAGCAGTTGATATCGATAACAACATCGTGCTGGAACTCGGCGCGCCAATCGGCGGCAAGCTGGCAGACGAAGTTGACAGCCTCGACATCGTCGGCATTGACGTGAAAGACGGGGGCGTCGATAGCCTTGGCGATATCCGTGCAGTAGGCGGTAGAACGAGCGAATCGAGGGTCGGTGGTAAAACCAATCTGGTTGTTGACAACAAGATGGATGGTACCGCCAGTGGAGAACGCAGGGAGAGAGTGGAAGCCAAGACACTCATAGACGATACCCTGGGCGGCAAAGGCAGCATCACCGTGGAGCAGGACGCTCATGGCAGTGCGGTGGGTCTTCTCATCGTTATTGTAGTGCTGGATGGCGCGGGTCTTGCCTAGGACAACAGGGTCCTCAGCCTCCAAATGCGAAGGGTTGGCAACGAGAGAGAGCTGAACGCGCTTGCCGGAGGGAGTGGGACGCTCAAAGTTCATACCGAGATGGTACTTGACATCACCAGAGCCCTCGTCCTCGGCGCCAGTAGTACCAGCGAACTCGCTGAAGATGGACTCGTTGGGCTTTCGGACGACGTTGCTGAGAACGTTCAGACGACCACGATGAGGCATACCGATGACAATGTCCTTGACACCGTAATCGACACTGCGGTCAATCAGAGCCTTCATACCGGGAACGAGGGTTTCGCAACCCTCGAGGCCGAATCGCTTGTCGTTGGGGTACTTGGTGGCCAAGAAAGATTCGAAGCTGGAACTCCAGATAAGTCGGTCCAAAACACGGCGCTTCTCATCAACCGAGTACTTGAAGGGAACAGGAACCTCGAGGCGCTCACGAAGCCAGTCGCACTTTTCACGGTCAGGAATGTGAATGAACTCGACGCCGAAGGAACCGCAGTAGATCCTTTCGCAAGCATCAATGATCTCGCGTAGGGTCATCTTCTCACGGCCATCGCGCTTAAATCGAGGAAGGATACCAGGGCCGAGGGTGTACTCGGTGTCGAGGTCCTTCTCGGTGAATTGGTAATGCTCGAGGGTTAGCTCCTTGGGCTTGATGTTGGCAAAGCCCTTGGAATCGTTGGTACCTCGGATGCCGAGGGGATCAATCTTGGCGGTGTGGTGACCGCGGGCCTGGTAGGCGCGAACAAGAAGCTGGACCTTGAGATGGTTGGTGACGTCGGAGCCATCCTCCATGACCAGGCCACCGGCAAGGCGAGGAACGCCGCCGGTCATGTTAGGGACCAAGTTAGGAGGGGGTTGGAAGGCCTGCGAGATGGGCATCTCGCCTCCCTCCATATTCTTGAAATAGATCTGCCAAGAGACGTGGACGCTCTCGGGATCTTTCCTCCACTGCATATACATCTCATCGATGTAGCTGGCGGTGCTTCCGGTGAGGAAGTTATCGTTGGGGTCGGGAGGCGATGAGGTGGCACTTGTGGCATAGCCGCGATGAGCAGCCATGGCCAGAGGCCGACGAGAGGCAGCGAGCTTCCATGATGATGTACGGGCCGAGACGGTCGAGATGGAGGCGGTAGAAGAGGCGGCCGAGCATCTGGCGCTGCGGAGGAGCTGAGAGCTAGCTCTACAGAGCGAGTTCCTCAACATGATGGGCGGTTGTGGCACAGGGAAGAGGGTTTAAGAGACTAGAGGTTATAAACGGAAAGCATCCCCCGGCGGCTTTGGATTCGCGACACAAAGGAACGGCGGAGTAAGTCGTTGCGCAGGGATTCCAGTGAAAACTGAAGAAGAGAATTGAATTGGGGGGGTTTAAAGAGGAATGGAGGAGAGGGGATGGGGAGGAGAGAGCAGATCAGGACTGGATTTCAGAGGGAGAAGAAATTGTTAGCTAACACCTGGAGCTCACTTGCTGGCCTTTGATGTCCTGCTGCTTGGAAAAATACGATGACGCCCCGGCAAACCCGGTTCTGGCCGCCAGGGAGCCCACTGTTGATTGGGCACCTTAGGGGCTGATGTAGCGCTGTAGTGGCCGAGTACGATAGTGCGGGTAATTCTGGATACACACGGAGTAAACCAGCCACTCGCGGTGTCGGGCAGGGGCTTTCAGAAGCAGAATCTCATCCGGTCTTATACCTCCGGAGCCTGACGTGCACAGTATTGGGAGCTGGAGGTGACCCTGGGCTGCCGGGGTGGAGGCGTGTTTGCCGAGGACCTCGCCGTCCTCTCCGGACACACTGTACCGCCGTCATGATGCCCCGTCCACCCGGGCCGTCGCCTGTACTACGGTACGTAGTACTCCGTAATTCCCCCGCGATTTCGACGCCGCAGCTTCTTATTTTCATCGCATATCTGAACACATTCAAATAACTAACTGGTGGCTGAAGGGTTGAGTGGCTTGTACGGAGTAGGCTGCGAACAACTGGGACGTGACATGTTCAAAAGTGTTGTATTGCAGAAAGGAGCCCCATCCTCGCACGGCCTCGGTGTCAGGCGCATCGGAGCGCACGGGAAAAGAACAAGATTGCGGAGTAACCATCGTGAAGTTTTACGTGGTTTGAACAGGGTCATTAGCCGACGCCACAAAGATTAGACATGCATCAAGGCACAGGGGGGAGGGGGAGCCACACACCACAGTAAAAGCAAGCAATTGCCAGCTCCTCAGCCACAGTTGGAGTAGCTGTTGATGAGGGTTCGATTTATCAGAAATATTAGCCTGAGCCGAATCCAGTCGATTAGCTACCACTTATCCTGCTATAGTTCCTGGCAAATACCTCAGTCACGCCATATTTTTCATCTTCAAGTAAGGCTACCTTAGTTGTCTACTCCGTAACTTCCATTACCAGCTGAGGACCTACAGGTTGGAGTCGGCTTTGCAGCAGGTGTTAACGTCACGCGGCGGCTCCACTTACCACTTTCCACGGGCGCCAACTTGGAGAATGACCCACTCACTGTAAGCCCCACTCTCATGCAGCAAGCGCAAGGCTGCGGAGTACGTACCTACGTATCACTAAGGATCTTCTCGAAGGCAGCCATTGGTTATCGAAGCTATCAAAGCCTCACAACGACACTTGGAACTTGATCAAGGAACGAAATAAGGCGAACACGATCTAGCTTCAGCTAAACGCATCTCTGACAGTCCTATCAATCGCTCTCAGCGGACCAGGCCAACAACCCCAAAGTCTCTGTATATCGCCTTTGTCTCACCCTTATCTGCGCGCTCAGCACATCCAAGATCCTTTGAAGTCTGGTTCAGTGTAGAACATCCCGTTACAAACCCCCTCAGGGGGTCAAGTTGCACTCCGCCTTCGCTCGTAGCCTCACTATCCTCTAACGCGTCACCATCGCCTTCATAATGGCCATCCCGGCGGGTCGCACCCTCTTCAAGAAGAAGGACGGCATCCTGACCCTTACGAATGACCACCAGCAAGTCACATGGACTCCCAACTCGGGCGGCCCTCCAACCGTCTCTGTTGCCGTCGCCAACATCACCAGTGAGTAGTCGAGCTAGCCTGTCCTTGTGCGGTTGCTTACGCGAACGTCATTGAAAGACCTCCAGCAGGCCCCAGACTCGTCTCCCAAGGTTATGCTAAAGATATTCGAAAAGACTGCCGATGATGCCAACCCTACCACTTACCTCTTTCATTTCCACACTTCTGAGGCTAAGGCAGAGGCAAAGGCTGTCAAAGACCTCTTATCGTCACTCTTGGCTGACACTCGCAAAAATGATGCTGGAGTTCCCAAGCCATCCGCATCTGGGGCAGGCGGTTCCTCAACGCCAAACGCGAATGGCGGCGCCGGCAGCGGCTCAGCATCTATGGCGTTTGCCAGCGCTGTGAATGCCCAGCCCTCGTCTCTGCGCTGGTTCGATGACGCTCACTTGAAGAACGACATCGAGCTGCAACAGTCTCTCATGAGGAAGGATACCAGTCTACACCAAACCTTTGTCGAGGCGATGCAAACAAAACCCGAGTCCTTATCCGGCGCAGCTTTCAATGCCCAGTTTTGGTCAACCCGGACAAATCTTCTTCGATCTCACGCCATCGACATTAACCAGAAAAAGGGAGCCTACAACGTCCTTTCAACCGTCAAGCCCAAGACGGTGGACGGTGAGCTGAAGCTCAATATCAGTGTTGAGCAGGTCCAGATGATCTTTTCACAGCACCCACTTATCAAGCGTGTCTATAATGAGAATGTACCAAAGCTGTCTGAGGCCGAGTTCTGGTCACGCTTCTTTCTCAGCAGACTATCTAAGAAGCTACGAGGAGAGCGCGTAACTGAGAGCGATACGACAGACCACTTATTTGACAAATACGATCCTAGTGAGAACACAGTCGCCGTGCAAAGCAAGATCATGGCTCAGCAGGTTCCTCACATCATCGATATCGAGGCCAACGAGGAGAACCAGGGTGGCTTCAAGAGCGGGAATGCCAAGGATATCGAGATGCGGCCGCGAGTCAACGTGCCCATTGTCAAAACGCTCAACAGCCTGAGTGAGAAGATCATGGCAAACGTCGCGCCATCTGACGCCAATGCTGAAAACGCCAATGGAGTCTACGACACTTACAATCAGATCGCGCTTCGTGACCTCAAGGGCCCAGCAAAAGAGCATCGCATCATGCTCAACGTCAAGGAGCAGAACAAGTTCTTTTCAAAGCATGCCTCAGAACCCTCAGCCAACACCCGTATTTTCATGAAGCAGGTCCCAAGTGAAGTGCTCTTTGAGATTCAAGGTGACCTTGAGACTCTGGAAAGTGACGGTGCAGGCGGTATAAACCTCCACGCTACCATTGGCTTTGACGAAGAAAGCGACAGTGACGATGACGCCCCTAAGCGCCCACACGTCGGCTCGCGGTCAGCTCTGAAAGCTGCGGATAAAGACGTCATGAAAGGGGTTCGCCAGCAACGAGCCCAAAAGTACGCCCACGAGTCCGACGACCTCACGCCCATGGGACTCTCTGCAGAACTCGCCCGGAAATGCAGTCTTACCCATGCCACGACCGTGGAGTTCCTCCACCAGTTCTGGAATGCCTTCCTCTCTGGTGACCCGGATCGTGCCGCTGAGCTACAGTATATGGCCGAGTCGCTGAAACGCTCTGTGGCGCGCATCAACGCAGCCGCAGATGAGGCGGACAAGGAGCGGGAAGAAATCATCCGCTCCCGCAAGAAGGAGATCCGCGACCACTTTGAGCGCACGGGTAAGAAGATTCGCTGGAGATCGGACAATGTGGGCGGTGGTCGGTCGGCTGTCATGGCCTTGATGCAGCCGACGCTTGATGCGTTGGAGAGGGCTCAGGCCGATTATCAAAGAGCTCTCGCTGCTGAGGGTATTCAGGTGTCCACTGAGGCATGATACGACCCGGCCTTACAGAATATCACAGTCCACAGTTATAGTGAACAGTGGAAAAAGACGCAAGTTCGAATGGAGCCTACAAATTGTTCAAGATTCCCACGAAAACAACTGCTCAGACCGGGGGTTGGCCCCTATGCAAGTCTGTTCATCTTTAGACAGACACTCTGATATAATACACTTTTAAAGTACATAATCCTCTTTTCAAGCCGATGTCAATCCATCTCATGCCGAAAAAGACCAGAAAGAAGCAAAGACATCATGAATGTTGGATCTCCATCTGGTCATGCCATATTTGACACCAAGTCTATAGTAAAAACAAGTCCTTTCCACGCCACGATGCCCTAAACAAAAAGTAAAAAGAATGTTCAACGCAATTGCCAGCATTCCTCAAGGACCGCGACGGATGCGCACCTCGTCGGCATCAGCCAGCTTCTTGTCCACGCCAATGCCAAAGCCCATGGTCTTCTTAGCCCCCTTTTTCTTGGCGCCGTATTCGTCGTCAAACTTGCGTATCTGCTTGAGCGACTCCATATCCTCGCTGATGCTGGCGGGAATTTGCCCGAGCGCCCTGTCAAAGTGCGCCTGGCGGAGCGTGCGCTTCTTGGGGTACTCGTAAGGTTCGGGCCCGGTGTGTTTGGCGGCCGCTTCGTTCTCCTCCTCGACAGCGGCCATGGCCGCGGCGACGCAGGCGTTCTTGAGGTCCGAGCCCGAGTAGTAGGGCGTGCGCTTGGCGAGGTCGTCGAGGGAGACGGCGGGGTCCACGTCCTCGCCCTTGAGGAGGATGCCGAGGATGGCGGCGCGGTCGGATTGCAGGGGGAGGTCGACGAGGAGTCGACGAGGCAGACGGCGGAGGACGGCGTCGTCAAGGTCAAAGGGTCGGTTTGTGGCCACCATGATGAAGGCCTCGGTCTCCTCGAGACCGTCCCACTCCTTGAGAAACTGGTTGATGTGGGAACGATGCGACGCGCGGGCGCCGAGCATGCTGCGGTTGGCCAGAAGGGAATCGGCCTCGTCGATGAAGACGACGCAAGGCGATATCTTCTTTGCGAGCGTGAAGACGGCGTGGATGAGCTTCTCGCTCTCGCCAACCCACTTATCGTTGATGGTTGCTCCACTGATCTCGAGCATGTTGGCGCCGCTCTCCTTAGCCACGGCCTTTGCGAGAAGGGTCTTTCCTGTGCCAGGAGGCCCATACAGAAGACACCCGGGGATCTTGTCCTGGGCTAGCACGCCATACGAGAAGGCGTCGGGTCGCACCAGGGCCAGTGATGTAAGTAGCTTGAGGGCGGAGATGGTCTCCTTGGGCACATGAACATCTTCAAACGTGGTCCGCAGACTTTGACGGTTGATGTGGCCCGAGGATATGCGCTTCTCATACTCGTTCAGCTTCATAGACGCCCGTCCAGCAGACTGCGAGTCCTCGTCCTTCTTCTGTGTCTCTTCGGCATTCGACTTGCCTTCCGGCTCTACCTCATCTAGGAATCGTTGACCGGGCCTTTGTCTCAGCGGGCCCATGAGAAGCCGCTCGTACACTCCACTAGGGGCCGCTCCTGCAGCCTCTTCTTCGTGACGTTTCGCCGCGCAGGCAATGTTGTACACTTCTGGTAAGGGGAGAATGAACTTCTTGAGCATCTGGACGCGTGTGTCGGTGGCGTGCATGAAGATCTTCATGTGTTCGTCGGAGAAGTCGAGCAGGCGGTGACTGCCCAGGCTCTTCAACATGCGGTTCACGTTCCGCACATTCTCTACAAAGAGATCTGTATCTTGGAGAAGAAAGGGGCTCTCGGATGCTTGGAATGGTTTGGGCTGCCTCAGAGCACGATGAGGATCAATATGCCGTGAGATAACAAAGTCTCCTATCGAGAGGTCTCGGAGCATGCTCTGATACTCGTCAGAAGGTTGTTCGCTGGACGAGGTGCCAAAGATGGCAATCTTGGAGCCTTGCTGCCAAGCTGCGTCGACAAGGGTCCTTAGCCGCGATAGCAGCATTGAGCCTTCGAGTGTCATGCTAAGCTCAACAAAGTCGTGAATATGTATGATGAGAGGTTTCTCGCGGGGCGAACCATGTTTCAGCTCGGCAGCCTGCGTGAGCTGATCCAGGACCTTGTCGATCTTGAGGTTCTCCCACTTGCCAAAGGGGTCATAGCCACCCTGCTTGATCTTATGAAGCTCGTCCTCGAGCGAGCCTGAAGCTGCGCGGATGTTAATCACGCCTGTTTCAGGATCATTATCCTCCTCATCCGCTCGCACCCCCATATCGGGATCTCTGTAAAGCTTGCCATTCATCTCAGCGGCACGGAAGCCCATGGTTGATAAAGAACCCCGTGAGTAAGCCCAGTCCTGGCCGAGATATTCGCCCACCAGAACGGACAGGTCCTGGGCATCCAGGCGAACAAGGTCCGCGTCATTGAAGTAGGCTACATGCTCTGCAACAGCTTCTGATATCGCCTGGCCACTGTAGCCAGACATGGAAAGGACGGTGATTTGACGCTTGAGGGTTTTTGACTCGGCACCATCAGGAGGTGGCGTTGTCAGTTCGCGACGAAGGGCGGATCGAATAGAGGAGAAGGTGAGGACGGGCAGGTCTGCGATAGCTTGAGATAACGAATGGTCGAGTCTCCAGTCGTAGTCGAGGATGCTGTCGAGTGCGGTTTGGACAGACAAGAACTGGTCGCGAAACTCTTGTGTTTGACGGTCAAAATCCTTGTAGTAATGCCACCACCAAAACGGCCGCGAAGTGTAGGTATAATGGGCCTGGCGAGCGGGATATAGCGAGTCGGTCAGATGCCAGGCCGAATCGAGGAGCATGTCGTAGACGCGAGTGAGGCTCGTAAGGTTATGGACAAGTTCGTTGATGTCAGAAGAGCTGGACTCAAGATTGGCGAGTTGACTGGCTCTATCGCCAGCTTTCTCGATCAAGGCGTCAAGAGTCTTGTCAAAGTAACTCTCAAGGGCCTTGTTTGATTCCTGGACTCCGGGTTTGTTCTCGCTTGGCCGAGGATCGACAAAGATGGACGAGATCTTGGGATGTTTTGCGTCCTCGGTGAGGGCCACTGGTAGTCGTGGTCTGCGCCAGGAACTGTGGAGGGTGACATTGTCGTCGAGAAAGCTCTGGGAAAGCTTGACGGGTGGTAGAGCGGGTGCGGCGTGTTTGCGAGCGATCCGACTCTTCAACGAGCCCGAAACCCGGACTCGAGAACGGCCCGAGGAGGATTCTGTTCCGTTCTGCGGCTGCACATCCTCATCCTCCACCGCCGTCGATTCGCCCGCCGGTTTATCGCCATTGTTTGCGCCGCTGCCGCTGCCGCTGCCGTTGAGCCATGAGGGCGATGTCTGAAAGGATCGACAGGCGACGCCGAGAATCCGGGATCGCGGAGCTCTGGCGGCGACGACAGCAGGATGAAGGAGGGCGCGAAGCCCTGGCGAGTGCATCCGGGGTGGTTGGTGAGGGTAATTGGCCCAACGTCCAGCTGGCTCAAGTCGGGGCGCGAGGCTATCGAGAAGCCCTGTCCAACAATTTCCCACGCATACGTTACGTTAGAAACTTTGGCTGCGCGTCAAAAACGGGGACGGATTTCGGGGGTTTATGTAATCAGGGTCGCCGAATCCCGGTCGTCTGCCACTTGTTTAAGACAGACTTGTCTATGTTAACTACTCCGTAACGTTCGTTACCCTCTAGCTATCTCATCTTGATCGGTCAAACAGAATTTCTATCTATTGTGCGCTCCTATATTCAAACTACTAAGTTACATGTTATGTAACCACCAGCATTCTTCATAACTCCAACTCTAACTCCAACTCTTAATCGACACCGGCGCTCTCCAGCCATCGAGGCAACTCCCCACTACTATAACCCGTACATGCTGCTTCAGCGCACATGGCCAAATTTCCAAAGCAGAACTGTCTACCAGTCAGGCCAGGCCCGTAATGGATATACTTGCCCGAGTTGGTCAAGATCGTACGGGCCGGTCGCGGAATAATCGGCTCCTCAATGAAGCACCAGCAAGTATCAACCAGGAACTGAACTCCAAACTTCTCCAGTTCTTGGACATGGCCAGCTTGACTCGCGAGTCCGTGATGGGCACGACCGCAGGTCACGATGATGGCAGTGTCTTCATCTTTGATTCGTCCACGGGTGAGTCCGGCAAGCTTCTTGATCTCCTTGAAGGAAAAGTGCGGATTCCCAAGCGATATCAAGTCGACCTTTTGCCGCTCTGATCCATGAGAGAACTCGTTCCAAATATCTCTTATCCCTTGCCAAGCCATGTCAAGACTCGTACATGTAGCCACTTGGCCACCCCGACAGGCAGCTTCGAGCGTGGGCGCCTCTGGTGTGATACCGGCAATATGGAACATCGGTGCGCTCGAAGACGTGCCAAAAGCCGCCCCAAAGGACTTCAAGTCGTCGTTTGAAGGCTTGAACTGTTCAAGCCCGGTAACAACAGGGATCCTTGCCATGACGAGGGCGCCCACGGCAAAGCCCATGACAGGCCAGAATGAATCGTCGGTTTCGGTGATTTCTGGCAGTCTCACAATCACCTCTGCATAACGGTTCTCATCCAAGTAGACTCCTGCTCTCGGTGCCCGACCCGTCAAGGCAATCGCCGTGTCGAGTCCGTCAGGCAGCTTCAACGTCCTGGCGCCTAGGACGCTATTCGCAAACAGTACCGCATTGGATTCTCCCCAAGCAACTGCGTCGCCCAGTTTAGGAGCAGTATCCTCCAGGAGGTACGGGGCGCAGGTGAAGGTATGCATGGCACCCATATCAGTGAATGCCTTTGCAATTCTATCTGAGTTCTCTCCGAAGTCGACGTCGACGCCAAGTGCCCGCCAGCGTTTCTGATCGACCGTTATCGAGTTGATCGTCGCAGGAACTCGGAACTTTCCTCCTAGATCGCGGAGTCGTTCAGGGAAAGCAACAGTCGCGGGACCTAGGTAGAAGCAGCCGTCTATGTGGCTCTGCACCACGTCCATCAGCTCCGATGCTCCCATCATGTCAGCCATTCTGATAATCATTCGCAGTGCAAGTTTGCTCGCTTCGCCGTTGGCTCCGTTTAGTGTTTCTCTATCCCAGTCTGATAACTTGACGTTTGTCACAAGTTCTGTCTTTGTGCGAACTCGGTCACCAAATCGCTCGGGCGGGCTGGTTGCAACTTGGTCGCCATCAAGATATATCGTTTGACCGTCAAGTTGGACCAGTTTGTGAAAGTCGTCAGGATCCAACTCAATAACAGGAATTGACTTGCCAAAGAACTCCTCGGTCATGAAAACTCCCAGGGTAATGATGGGCTCCGTGCGCTTGAAGACGATTGCTTTTGGAGCTAGGCCATTCAAGATCAGCTCCATCATGACGAGGCTGCCGCTGCAGGACCCTCGTCCTCCAGGGATTGCGAGTATGGTATCTTGAAGGAAATGTCGGCTCAGTGGATGGAAACGGTCGATGACTTCGCCCGTGGATTGGTCGATGCCTCCCCAGAAGCTCAACTCGAGGTTCGCTGCTTTGAGAGTTCCTGAAGCCGTACCAATGACACGAGGTTTGCCGTAAAAGACATTGTCGCCCTTTGGCATGGAACCCATGCTGAAGATTGTATACTACCTAGGTAGTTAACCGCGTCTGCTATCACTTCAGAAACCACCCAAGCAGCAACGTAGATGTACAATACTGGCGAGGGAACAGGATATGAGGAAGCATCCAGCAGGACCTGCACAAGCCAGTCACCTCCACATGCGCGGATGAGAATGCCGATTGTTTATGAACAAGAGTTTTATCACCCCGCTTCGGTAGCTGGTTCCGATGTACGGAGTAGCTTTGCACTGCAACTAACGTTAGAAGATATGGAACTTGGCAACTAACTAAGTTAAAGAAGCTGAAGCAAGGTCTTCTCGTCAAGTCTGCTCAGAAACGAGAATTTGTAACTGATTCATTGATGTGCTAGCCAATTTGCTCAGTGTATCTTCAATCATCATCAACTCACCATGACCATGTGGTATATGAGGCCGAGTTGAAAGGCCTCCTTATAAGACGGGCTTCATGGCCTACATCAGGTGCTGCGCCTCTCCTGCGGCTGTTCCAGTCTATGTCTATGTTGCTTAGATGGATGACCTACATAGTAACTAGGTTAGATGCCGGTTGCTTTACCTGTCAGTTGCCATAATAATAAGATTGCTTCTTGTGGCATCAAACTTGATAATCCCATCTATCCTCCGATCACCCGCAATAAGCGCCGATCACTGACGGAAAGCTGAGACTTGGCCTTGTCTTCTGTTATAATCATCATAGACTACCGTCGCTCGTCCACTCACAGCACTAGCCTTTTAAGTCAGAGGGGCCCTAAGCGTTCAGGCACGCGGGGCTGCCTTTTATCGACATCAACCTCGCCATCCGGGGACGAACGATTATGTACACGCTCATACCTCGTCTTATTCTCACGTAGCCAGAGACAACGGAGCGCAATTGTATACATCTAGCCTTGCACTTACAGATCCGACCATGTTATGACCCCTGCCTCGTCAACCATGGACATCTCACCTTGGTCAGCTTCACAAGAAGCCCAGACTCCTCAACCAGGCTCGGCCGAGCAGCCGGCTCTTGACCACAACAAGCCCTATCACTCCAAGCGCCCTCATAAAAAGTCCCGCTCGGGATGCCACCAGTGCAAGAAGCGCAAGGTCAAGTGCGACGAGGGCCGTCCAGCCTGTCGCTCGTGCACACTGCGCAAGGCTGAGTGCGTCTATCCCAGCCCGCCAGCCAACAACGTCCCGCCGCCTTCTCCTACAGCCTCGACAGCCTCCTCCGCGTCTCACTCCCGAGACGCTATCTCCGTATCTTCGGGCGATGAGAGGGCCCAGGAGACAGGGCCCTTGGTCTCGCAGCCGCTCTTCCGTCCCGGTGTCATAAACGACACGGATATGAAGCTCCTGTGGTTCTACACCAGCTCTACAAGCACGTCCTTCACTGTCGACGGCGTCCACCACAGCCCCGTCAGCGAGATCCTCAAAACACGCATGGTCCAGGTCGCATTTGAGAACCCCTTTCTCATGGACTCTTTATTCGCACTAGCCAGCCTCCACATGCAGAGCCTCAACCAGGAGACTGACCCGTCCCGCGCTCTCGCCTACCGTGCCCGCTCTTTTGAAGGCTATCGTCGAGCAGTTGAGGAGGCAAACCCAGATACCTTTCCTGCTCTCATCGCCAACTCTCTGATTCTTACTGCTCTCTCCTCTCAGAGCTTCCGTGATGATGACACCAAAGAGCTGTACATAATCGATTGGATGGTAGTGTGGCGGGGTATCGGCCTCGTTATTGACCTCATGGGCATCGAGAGGCTCCTCGACTCGGGCCTATATGCTCTCTTTAATCGACCACCTATTGACCTTGAAAAGGCTGCAGGTGCCATTCCCAGCAACCTCCTCTTCATGGTCTCCTCCATCAAGACCCACGACCAGGATTACATCGATATCGAAACCTACTATGAGACCCTTAAGTTTCTGGGCTCCCTCTATTACAACCTGAGAAATGGCTTCGGCCCCGTCAATATGCTGCGTATCATCACCTGGTTCACCTTTATACCCCGGCACTTTGTCCAGCTCTCCCGTGAACGTCGTCCTCGTGCTCTCATCATCCTTGCCTACTACTCGGCCTTTCTCAAACTCGTACAGGGCGTCTGGTGGGCTTGCGGCATCGGCGACCGCTCCCTTCGCGACATTTGCGAGTATCTCGGCCCGGAGTGGCAACATCTCCTAGCCGTGCCGAATATGGCTCGTTTTGTTCAAACAGAGCTGGAAATTGCGAGGGTTCTCTTCGAGGATCCCACCTGGAAGCCCGATACACCCACGAATCTTCGGCTAGATCCCAACTCATCCGTCACACTTGTTGACGATGCTGGACGACGTGTGGCATGGACACCTGCCCAGAAGAAACTCGTCCTCATGGACCCGAGGACAAATGAAGCTTCCGGGTGGTCAGAAGACTTGGTGCCGATCTCACCGGGCCAGTGGCTCAATGAACCGCACGGCAAGTGGAAAGATCACCCAATCGCCAGCCAATATGATAACAATTAGGGTATATCTCTTTCGCAACAAGGGGTCGATTGGATTGCTTTTAGGCGTTGCATGATACCAGGCCAGTAGTGGGGTGCTTAAGCAGATCCTGTGGATTGGACACGATGGAACGATTCAGTAAATAGTGTATACTCACGAGGCCGAGAGGTTCTTACTTATCTAGTTTGATCAAGACAAACTTGACAAATCAACTGTCATGAGATCTCGTTCTTCTTGTGTGCCGGTTGACATTGATATCTAGTCATTACAAAGTAATCTAACCATGGTCTAGTTAGCTAACTTCATCAAGATCTCCCAATGCTACCAACCAATTTGATGGTAGCCAGTCCTTGCTGAGGCCTTTCTTAAAGAGTGTTTCCATTTTTGGGGCAAATCAAGCCCACTCGTTGTACTTGACAATTAACCTGTCGTGGTCATGGCTCCATTACTAGCTAGGGATCGTGATGAGCAGACTGAACCGCTCCCGATATGATCAATCGGCAGTACCAGTGCAGACCCAACGTACAGGTCATACATGAAAGTAGACAGTCGATCGTGTGGAACAGGCAAGGCAGCATGCACATCTAGCTTAGTCGTTTGTAGGAGGCCCTAGGTCTGATGGCAGTACAGCAAAGGGGCCAACAGCCCCATGCTTTCAAAGGACGAGACGAAAAGGACTGCAGGTTACAAGTCATAAAATAAGCCTACGCAGTAGCCCCAGCTCAATGGAATACCAGACATGTCACTCTCACATATGAGGGGAAAAAGGCTCACAGGATAAACGAAAGCTTGATATGGCTACAAGAGGAATTTTGTTGATTTCTTAGTACACAGCTCACAAAAGAGACTTGATGGAGCTTATGAGAAACCTCCCCGGACCTTTGTTCCTCTTCTCTATACACAGGCCCTATTTCTCCCACGTCTCCCGCGGCATTAAACTCTCGACATACTCCCCTTAGTTCTTCTCCAGGTCGGCAAGAATCTTCTCACCCTTGACCTTGGCGGAGGCGAAGTCACCAACCATGTAGAAGGCACCCTCGGGAAGGTTGTCACCCTCACCGCTGAGAATGGCCTTGAAGGAGTTGATGGTCTCCTTGAGGTCAACGAGAACACCCTCGATACCAGTGAAGACCTGGGCGACAGTGAAGGGCTGGCTCAGGAAACGCTGGATCTTACGGGCACGCTCGACGGTAAGCTTGTCGGCCTCCGACAACTCGTCCATACCAAGAATGGCAATGATATCCTGGAGAGACTTGTACTCCTGGAGGATCTGCTGGACGCGAGTAGCGGTGTCGTAGTGGTCCTGACCAACAACTCGGGGGTCCAGCATACGGGACTTGGAGTCGAGAGGGTCGACAGCGGGGTAGATACCCAACTCGGAGATACCACGAGACAAGACAGTGGTGGCATCCAAATGGGCGAAGGTGGTGGCAGGGGCGGGATCAGTCAAATCGTCAGCAGGGACGTAGACGGCCTGGACGGAGGTGATGGAACCCTTCTTGGTGGTGGTAATACGCTCCTGCATACCACCCATGTCGACGGCGAGAGTGGGCTGGTAACCGACGGCGGAGGGGATACGACCCAGAAGGGCAGACACCTCTGAACCGGCCTGGGTGAATCGGAAAATGTTGTCAATGAAGAGCAGCACTAGGAACTTGTTAGCCAAAACTATCCTCTTACTCCATGTTAGAACAAAACTCACCATCTTGGCCATCTTGGTCACGGAAACTCTCAGCAACGGTCAAACCAGTAAGGGCGACACGGGCACGGGCACCCGGGGGCTCGTTCATCTGACCGAAGACCAGGGCGACCTTGGACTCGCCATCAAGCTGAATGACGGAAGTCTCCTGCATCTCGTGGTACAGATCGTTACCCTCACGGGTACGCTCACCGACACCAGTGAAGACGGAGTAACCACCGTGAGCCTTGGCGATGTTGTTGATGAGCTCCTGAATGAAGACAGTCTTGCCGACACCGGCACCACCGAAAAGACCAATCTTTCCACCACGGGCGTAGGGGGCAAGGAGATCCACGACCTTAATACCAGTGACGAGGACCTCGGCAGAAGTGGACTGCTCAACGAACTCGGGGGCTTCGGCGTGGATAGGGAGGTGCCTATCAGACTTGATGGGACCGCGCTCATCAATGGGGTCACCAGTGACGTTCATGATGCGGCCGAGAGTGGCAGGGCCGACAGGAATGGTGATGGGAGCGCCAGTATCGGTAGCGGAAGCACCTCGGACAAGACCTTCGGTACCTGTGGAGATGGATTAGGAAATTGGCGCTGGAGGGATTTCGGAGAGGTGGTGACTTACCGTCCATGGCAATGCAGCGCACGACGTTCTCACCAAGATGTTGCTGTTGCTTGTCAGAACTCATAATTCACACCAGGCGTTGTCGGCCGTGTACGTACGGAGACCTCGAGAACGAGCTTCTGGCCATTGTTCTGGACCTCGAGGGAGTTGAGAATGGCAGGGAGCTTAGCTCCATCGAACTTGACTGTGGCATATAGTCAGCAAGGCGTTGATCGGGTCGTGACAGGCTCCTGAGAGTCTTTTGCGGATGATTGACTAACCATCGACAACGGCACCGATGACCTGCGAACAGCCGGGTTAGCACGGAGATTATGGGAAATCGGTGTGTCCGGGCGACCGGAATCAGGGCGATGTCGTTCTCACCTGGTGAATCTTGCCGTTACCGACGCCAGCGGCAGTGGAGGCCCATCGGCTGCTGATGGGGACTCGGAAAGCAGAAGGTCGGAGGGCACGTCGAGGGAGGACGGCCGGTCGAGCCGCGCGGGCGAAGGAGGAAATGCCGCTACCGAGGTGAAAACACAGGCGTCAGCTCAATTGGGCTTCAATTGCAACGGGAACGTCGTCGAAAACATGTCGACGGTCGCTCTCGGGGTCGATACTCACCTCTTGAACATCTTGCCCGATGACAAAGAGCGATCAGAGATGGGAGTGGAGAGAGGTTGGTTGAAGCTGAGGGAGAACTTTTACGGAGGTGAGCAGTTTTGCTCGGGAAGGACGACTTGGTCGGTTAGAGCTTTCGCAGAGAGTCACGTGGGGGCGCTAGTCCGAAATTACAGCTGGCCCCACCGGGGGAAGCTGCGAAGCCGGCAATTTACCGGGACAATGCAGCGGGATTATTCGCGACCAAGCGGTTGCCTCGTGAGCGAGCCACTCATATTGACGCAGCCGGAGCTCGGGGGGCCAACAGGCGGCTCGCTCTATGTTGGAGCGATAGCGGACACTGGCCTACTGGCCATCAGACGCAACGACGGGAATTATTACTTGACTGTTGAGTGTTAAGAGTACGAGGTATGAAATTTACAGGGGTTCAATGGGCAGGTCAGCAGTCAATTGCAGCAAGGCAAAGAAAGAGTGCCGCAGCAAATTGAAGCTGATGGGCCAAGCCCGCACTGGAGGCATCATTGATCCCGCCTGTTGATGCTACCACAGGATGCATCCATTCTCCAGGACGGGACGGAAAGGCGCAGGAAGAGAGCGGGGAAAGGTGAGTGAGTGCCTGAGATACAGCCTGGGGGTAACTAATAAGTAAGGTAGGTACGGCAGTCTGAGACCAACAATCTGCTCCCCCTATTGGTCTCAATTCACTAACCACACCGACACATGCCCTCTTGCTGTCCAATCACGGAGGCATAAGCAACCCACCCTTTTTCTGGCGTAGAGATGATGCCGTCCTCTGGGCTACATCCAACTTTTCTCCCTTGGGCACCGACTTCTTCCCCCTGGCTCTTCTTCTGGCTGTCTGTCCTCTCTGGTAATTAACCTCCCCCCACACCCGGACGTCACAGGTGTCTTTCAGCTTGTCGGCCTCAATTGATTGCTATATTAGCCTTGAGGGCATTAATGCCGCGGTATCAGGTAGTACAGTCTACCAAAGAAACGCTGCAAAGTCAATTGACTTGTGAAGTCCCAACTGAAATGCTACTTTTCATAACCACAGTGAAATTACTCTCCTCAAATCTTTGTCCCGTTCTTGCTATCCCGAACGCCCGAGCCGAAAAGTCCGAGCGATGCCCTAGCCTGACCAATCAAAGCCATGATCCTGATACTCCGCAGCCATTAAACGTTACCTTCTAGTAACGACAACTTCAATGCTTGAGACGATATATGATGCGGTATGAAGAGTTAACTGCTTAATCACCGCTAGCTTCTATTGTTCCAAATGGTATACTTCTGCGGAGCAAATAAGATCAAGATAGACATCATAGTCAGTGAGTGCCGCACAGAATCAGCAGAGCACCTCGGAAGTCCATCCGCTTTCCATCGATACCAAAGAACCGCCAAGACATCGAGTTTCCATCACCTAACCCCATCCATACCCGAGCTCTGCTTCCATATCTTCCTTAGCATCAAGAGTTCTGGGAGATGGTCGACTCGAGCGCAAGAACCTGCAAAGCGTATTAGTTGATGCAACCAAGCATAGTTTGTCCAGTCTTACCAGTGCAGTTCGGCTTGGAATGTACACGTGCGTCCAGTTCCTCCTGTTATTCCATTCCATCGGGGTCGTGAAGAACCGAGTACCCTCATCAATGCGGCCGAAGCCGCCGACCTCTTTGCTATCAGTGTTGAGCACCACCCGATAAGTTCCCGCGACATCGATGCCAATCCGATAATCGCTGAAGCTGTTGGTGTGGTGGAAGTTGAAGACAAATACCAATCCAGCTCGCTCAAATACAATCACCTTGTCGCCCTCGTGTTTCAATGAGATGTACGCTTGCGATGCGCTTAGCCATCCGTACTTGGCCTCACACTTGTTCATCAAACCATCAAAGTTGTTCAGGAAATGGTACCGCAGCAGAGGGTCTTCTGTTAGGTTGAGTTGACGTCGAGCATACCAGAATGAGTTGTTGTTGCCCTCTCGGGGGAAATCAAGCCACTCGGGATGCCCAAACTCGTTGCCCTCGAAGTTGAGGTATCCCTCTCCTCCAAGAGCGTGCGTCACCAGACGAATCATCTTGTGGAGCGCCATACCTCGATCAATGACTGAGGTCAGGGGGGAAAGGGTCGACATGTTCGTATACATCTCAGCATCGCACAGATGCATCATGAGAGTCTTGTCACCAACGAGTCTACAGCAGGTTAGCCAACACTTGATAGCAAAGGGTTTGCCAAACTTACGCCTGGTCGTGACTCTCCGCATAAGCAATCGTCTTCTCGCCATGTCGTCGGTTTGTCAGTGTATGGCAGATGTTGCCAATGTCCCACTCATCGTCCTTGACCTCCTTCAGGATCTTGATCCACATATCAGGAATGGCCATGGCAAGGCGATAGTCAAAGCCCACGCCTCCGAGCGACAGTGGCAGGCACAGCGCGGGCATGCCTGAAACATCTTCGGCGATGGTGATACAGTCCGGATAGAGTAAGTGCAGCATCTCGTTCGCCAGCATGAGGTAGACAACCGCCTCCTCATCAATATCCGCGCCAAAGTACTCATGATAACCTCCAGAGAAGCCACTGCTCAGGTTAGCATATATCATGAGGATATCATGATATGGAGATAACTCACGTTCCCATGCCATGGTGGAGATACAGCATGCTAGTCACTCCGTCGAAGCGGAACCCATCAAACTGATACTCGTCCATCCAGAAGCGCAAGTTGCTCAGCAAGAACCTCATCACTTCGTGGTGGCCGTAGTTGAAGATTCGACTGTCCCACTGGTCGTGTTTACCCTTGCTACCTCCATGGAAGTACTGGTGGTCGGTGCCGTCAAACTCGTTGAGGCCGTCAAGGACATTCTTAGAAGCATGGCTATGCACGACGTCAAGCAGGACAACGATTCCCATACCATGGGCAGTGTCGATGAGTTCCTTCAGCTCCTCAGGTGTTCCGTATCGACTGCTCGCAGCGAAAAAATTGTTGATCTGGTAGCCAAAGCTGGCGTAGTATGCATGCTCCATAACAGCCATGAGCTGTATCACGTTGTAGCCAAGGTCCCTGATCCGAGGCAGCATGTTCTTAATGAACTCCTTGTACGTGGCAACCCGCTGGTCGGGGCTGGAGATTCCAACATGTGCCTCGTACACGCGAGCGCTAGCCGGCTTCTTGGGTCGGGAGTTCTTGAATTTGTAGACTTCCGAGGCCGGTGGGTTCCAAAATCGGGCATCATAGGCAGGTGAAACAGACAGATCCTGTGTCACGTACTTGATCCATGCTGGCAGTCGATCAACATGCTCGCCAGAAGGCAAGTTAAGGGAGATCTAAGGTCATTTGTCAAGGTGGCCCCAGGTCAAGTGCTTCAGTAACGACATACCTTGAGCTTGGAGTTATGGGGAATGGCGGGTGCACCATTGCTGGCCGGGATAGTAATCTCAAAGACTCCGTAAGGTCCTTTCTTCATAGGATGCGCGTTACGATCCCAATTATCTAACTTCGTGTAAGAGCCTGTGAGGCGATAGCGGAAGGGAAGAAAACTTACTGAAGTCTCCAATAAGGAAAGCTTCGGTAGCATTGGGCGCCCATTCGCGGTATACAATGTTGTTGTTGGCATCGACATTGAACCCGAACTTCTCGATACCCTATAATATTGTGTATCAGTAAGAAGGTCGCGCTTGATATAGACGGAGCTTCAAGACCTACCCTGCTGAATTTTTCGAGGCCACCTTCGTTATCGTTGATGGTTTTGATCCAACCTTGAGCTTTCGAGAATCGCCTCTTCAGGGAATCGCTGAACGGGGACAGCCAGGGGTCGAGCTTGACAACACCTAAAGTCATGGTCAACTTCTGCCCCTTAACCATCAGATCATCACATGTCAGAGCCTGCTACTAACCTGTACCATCGTTGGGAGCATCTCCCGCAGCACCGCTGGGACGATTGGGGTCCAAAGAATTGGACGAGTTCTCAATTGCAGTCATTTCGAAGCTTGGTCAAAGACTCGACGCGTGTGGAGGGAGGAAGTTGAGGCAAACGTGGGAGGTGGTGGGCGGGGTAGAGGTGGTGTTGTGAGCTTCAGGACAATTGTTGAGCTCCAAGTGAGACACAGTCGACGTATCGCAATCGAGAGTTGAGAAAGAAGAAGCGAGTTGCTGGAGAAAGAAACAGAGCAATTGCAGATCTGGAATGAGGCCTCTGATGGTTTAATAAAAGTCGAGAACAAGATTCTTAGATTGTGGCGAGGAAAAATTAATAGCGATATCTCAGACCTTGTCACCTCTATGTCGTATCTACTATTTAACGTTAGTAGCAGCTCCCCAGCGACATGGCCTGCACCTCTACCTCAGGCAGCTTTATCGATAAGTTGGGATGACGTCGAACAGATTGGGGTCTCCCACCTCAGCTCGGCAAATGTTACAGTGGTACCTACCTAACGGCCAGTAAGGTACGTACTATCGCATGCGCTTGTACCGTAAGTGGAAGGCTCCTGTACAGCAGTGGAGCTTCTGCACCTGTAACGCTTGATTTGTGGTTCAACAAGAGCCTGAGAGCGGGGAGGGCTCTCTCTAGGTACCTTAGTCAACTTGCCACTCGTTTGAAGGATGATGCTATCTCAGTATCATTGTGCATTTGGGATGATGACCTGGTAGCCTGGATAGAGCAATGGTGGCTTTTTCAGTGGGACGAACTCATGTTGGCTGGGACGAGACCGGCAGCTCTCATCTCTCTCGGTGCGTTAAGAATGGAACGTGCCGTTAATCATCTCATATCACAAGGAACAGCCAAAGTCCATAGTGCTCTATACATACGTGATATGAGGTAACGTTATGTACTATGTAGCTCGCTAGATGCTGTTAGGACTTCTCTAGTCACAGACATCATGCGGGGATCAAAGTAGTTTATTTACATTGTTTTATTGGACCAGTCCCCTGCTGGGACCCGTACAAAGTCTTAACGCACCCAAAGCGATAGCGGAAGCCGTTCGCGGCTGACTGGATGCTTGTCACGGTTTCGGAGCCTGGGCATCACATAATCCAATCACTTGCCTCCTCGAAAATACAAATTGGACAATTATCGTCAACAAAAACTACTGGATGACAGCTCTTTGAGCATCAACAATTCGCCTTTTTGGTAATATTGGTGATGCGATAAGTTTTGTTTTGTTCGGCTGGCCATCCCTCGACCGTAACAAGCCGGGCCCCCGCACCCCGTCATCGTCGGCCTAGACAGAATATCAACTCGGTCGACTGTCGCCTGATTCTCCGCTCCGAATCATTCTTATTATGTGAACTGCACATACAACCATGGCGCCCTTTATCAGGGCTCTTTATTTTACCCGTCGTGGACTCCGACCAGTCTCGATTCCCCCCCTTCTCCGACCGCTGCCCGTAGCAATATCCCGATCGTCATCCTATGATCCTTCTCCCCGACACCGGCATCTATCTATATCTCGTCCTCTCGCGGCATCAAGACGAAATGCCGACTTCAACTCTGGATTTACCGGTACTTATGATCCGTCAATGGATTCGGGCCGTGGACCCATGTTCAACAAGTCCAGCTTCGGCGTGCCTCAGTTCTACCCACGCGACCTCAAGAAGCAAGTAGACGACTACGTGGTTGGTCAGGATCGAGCCAAGAAGACTATTTGCTCTACTATATTCAACCATTATCAAAATCTGCGGCGTCGACATCAACATGAGCATGAAGATCGGAACAGGCGTGACAAGGTAATGCGCCAGAGGTTTGCGCGGGACAGGGAACTGCATCAGAAACGCCGTGAGATGCACCCTGTTGAAGGTCAGCGCGAGCCTGGTTATGTTCCTGAACCATACGCCGCTGATTCTCTACAAGATGAGTTCCCAGGCCACAACGAGTCGGTCCGTGGGCTTCATGATAATCACGAATATGACGAAGACCCCATCGAACACCTCTATGCTGCCGAGGACCCCACAGTCCCCGAACACGTCAAGATTGACAAGAGCAACCTTCTCTTGATTGGGCCGACCGGTGTCGGTAAGACTTATATCTTAGAGTAGGCTATATAATTCCATCCATGCGCCGTGACAAAAGTGCTGACCAGCTCCAGAACCCTCAGCAAGAAGATTAACGTACCATTTTCCATCTGTGACTGTAACTCTTTCACACAGGCTGGATACATCGGACAAGATGTCGAGGCTTGCATCGAGCGACTCCTCATTGAGGCCAACTACGACATCAAGGCTACAGAGCATGGCATCGTTGTTCTAGACGAGTTCGACAAGATAGCGAGACGGGAGACTACAACTGGGCGAGACGTTGGTGGCGAAGGTGTTCAGCAGGCGCTTCTGAAGCTTGTTGAGGGATCAAAGGTTACGGTTAACGTCAAAGACAACCGCTCATCCCGATCGACGCCGCCTATCACAACAAACTATGGCTCATCTGGACCATCATCGTCTTCTCCTCAGGCTACCCCACCAGGCGGCAAAGTTGACCAGTATATCATTGATACCACCAACATCCTCTTCGTCTTCTGTGGCGCGTTTGTAGGTCTGGATAAGGCCGTCCTCAGGAGGGTCGCTAGACCATCCATGGGCTTTGGCGGAGAGCTACGTGGCCGCTCATCCATGTCTGGCAGCAAACAGACTCTTCCTCCAGATACATACACACATCTACCTCACCATAACCCTCAGTCGGCGTCCTCCTTCACCCCGCTGGATTTGACCACGCCGGCCGACCTGCAAAGCTTTGGCTTTATTCCCGAGCTAATTGGGCGCCTGCACAATGTCTGCGCGCTCAGTCCTCTGTCCAAAGACGACCTCTTTCGTATCTTGACCGAGCCAAGAAATAGCCTTGTTGCGCAATACTCGGCCCTCTTTGAAACTTACCCATCCCGCTTGTATTTTACGGAAAAGGCGTTGTTTGCAGTTGCGGAGCGGGCTGCTGCCTCGGAGACAGGTGCTCGAGGACTCAAGATGGAAATGGAACGAATCCTGGCAGAGCCAATGTTTGACGCCCCGATGCCGTATGTGCTCATCACCGAAGCATGCGTCAAGGGAACGGAGAAGGCGTCATACTGGGGCAAGGACGGTAGATTTGAGCTAGATAGGAGGATGGAAGAGGAGGAGATGAACCCAAATAAGTCAGAGCTATCCAGCACCTTTGAAAGGTACCGGGAGGCCGGACAAAGCGGCGGATGAGGGCTTGATTGGACACGCATCGACCACTAGGAGTATTGGAGCAACTGTAGTAATTGTTTAGATGGGCAATCTCTGGGCGACTGGGTAGGCAACGTTTGGGTGAAATTTCGACAGAATTGGCAGATATCAACAGATTAAACAAAAGATTCGACTTGGGTCCGTTGTTGTAGTACAATATTTACACCAAGAGGACTTGATATCATCTCTGGAGCGACCTCGACATCCCCAGTCATGCCCACCCCTCCAGGACATTTTACACAGTCATGCGCCTCCATGGAGTCACATCAACATCTAGCACAAAGGAAAACACGGTGTGTATTGAACTTAGTTGCCCTTGGGAGGGGACTGGACCATACCCTTGCCGTCGTAGCCAGGAGAGGTGATACCAGTGAAGGGATCGGATTTTTGGTTCTGCGAGGGGACATGTCAGTCGAGAGGTTTCCATAGAGGGCAGCATATAGCGGAGGCCGGTACGCACCTTGAGGAACTCGTTGCTCTCCTCCTGGTACTCCTGGGACATGGTGTAAGGGACAGGCTTGGCGAAGAGACGGATAAAGCTGAAGAGGGCGATGCTGGCGCCGACACCGATGGCAACACCCCAGGCGATACGGGCGTTGGTGCCGGGAGGGTCAACGGCGCGGGGGCCGTGAGGGCCGAAGGCAATCCAGTAAGCTATTGAAACGACGAGTTAGTTTTCTGATGACGCAGCAAGACGCAGGTATAGGCCATCTTGAAAGGATAAGCCATTGCGCTGGAGGAGCCCCCCCATCTGCCAATCCGAGGGACGAATTGACGAGATTGGGGCTTCATGATGCAATTGAAGCTCCCGATGCAAGGCTGAGTGAGATGTGAAACAGACAGAATTGTAGAGGGATTGGTGTGGTTGGGAAAGGCTGATATGCAGTGATTGTGCTGGTTGTGATTGTGGTTGTGGTGCTGGATGTGACCAAGGAATCTCGGCTACGCGGGAGGTATTTTCGGATTGGTGGAGATAGGCATCAGAAGGCCAAAAGGTTTACGCACCAGCTTTCTTCTCCTGCAGAGTCAGCTCGGTCCAGCTGGAGCGCATGCGGTCACGCAGAGCCATCCAGAGCTCAGCCTGGTCCTGGAGAGGCATGCCCTCCCATCGCTTCTCGATGTTGGCGAGGGTCGGGTTGGAAATGGCGTGAGTCGAGGCAGCTCGCGAAGCCAGGGCGGGCGAGCTGCGCACCAGGCTCTTACGCATCAGGTTGGAGGCCGGAGTACGCAGCATGGTGGGCGATTGTATTATTATGTTGGATAAGGGAGAGGACGAGGGCCGATGGGAGCTCAATTGACGTCGTAGAGCGGGTCGTGGGGAATGGAGGTTGAGGTTCGAGAGAGAGGTTCGCAAGGAGGACGAGTTTATTGCTGGGCGAGTCAAGCCGGAGCAAATTCGTCCACCAACTTGACCTCGTATGATCCGGTAGATGCTCGGCTAGCTGGATGCCTAACTCAATTGGTTCACATCGCTGACGTAAGTTCACCTGGTGACCATTGTAATTCAAAGCAAGTCTTATTGGCCGACGCTCCGTCATTGCCTGTAATCCGTAGCTTACATAGTTGCCTTTTTACTCTGTATCAACATTCATCATTCCATCACGGAGTATACTTCAGTTAAACGATACAGCTTCAAATTCCTTTTACAGCGCTTTTATTATTCTCTTATCTTTCATCTATTTATCCTCGTGTTTTAGATTGGAGATTTTTTATTATTATTTTGGTCCCTGTGTGTATCCTTTAAACCAATATGCCGTCTCATTATCCCTATTCGCATCCTTGCACGAATCATCACATGCCTTAACCAAGCTTTTCCCTCTATCTTTCACTCAAAACTCCACATCAAATAGGTTCCTCTGTCGGATCCTCTCACCATACTTGATAAATATTACTGGCACTGGCATCATCGCCACAGCGATAAACGCGAGCAGCGACGTCCCCCAGCCAAGGCCCAGGGATTCGTACAGTTTCCGACCAGCCAAGGGCAGCAGTGCTCCCACAAGCGATCGTAAAACCGTGCTAGCAGCTATGACAGATGCAGCATATTCGACGTAAGCATCAACGAGATACACTGAAATGCACATCTTGTAAAGTTAGCAAATCAGTTTCACCTCTTGTGGTTTGAGAGAACTTACAAACACGGCAATCATACCAGTGCCCACGAGCCCAGTGCCAATAATGGGCAGAATCCAATGGTTGTTGTTCTCAGCAGACCATCCAAAGAAGAACAGACCAGCTGGGATCAGAAAAGAAGCTATAATCATCACTGGAAGACGATACTCTGGCTTCGATTCTCCACCGTTCTTCTTTGTCAGATATCTGACAAGAGGGTCGGATGTGGCCCCCGAGAGAGCAAGGCCGACCAAAGAACCCACGCCGATGCCGGTATAGGTGAGGCCGACTGATCCTGTCGAGAATCCGTACTGGCCTTCGAATATAAGCGGCATGGCCGTGAAGATGATGTATATATACCCATAGACGATGGCCATGTACAGCGAGAGGAGGAAAACGATCGGCGAGAAGAGCAGCATCTTAGTTGGGCGAACCATGGCCAAGTTGAATACCTGCCTGGGGGTCGTGCCCTTGTCCATGACAGACCGGAGCTTGGGATTGCCTGTCTCCTTGCGAAGCTTCTTTGTCTTTCGTTCCAGCAAGGTGTAGGCGTACGTCTCTCGCATAAAGACGAAGGTTGCCAGTGCAATTGCGCCGCTCTATCAGGATCTCATCAGCATGGTCATGGCTGCTAACTCTCTCAGTCACAACTCACTACAATGGCCACCACCCAAAACGACCAGCGCCAGCTCTTTGCTTGTGACAAGTATCCGCCAGCTGATTAGTGTCAGCACAACGCATTTCCTCATCTTGGAAATACTCACCGATCGGTCCAATAACAGGGCCGAGCAGGGGCCCTAATACCCACGAAGACATGGCAGCTCCACGCTTCTCTTTGGAGATGGTGTCGGCCAGTGTTCCAGCTCCGAGAGTAAGCGGACAGCAACCAGCAAGGCCCGCGAAAAGTCGAAAGACAATGAGGGCCGCCAGATTAGGGGCCTTGGCGCAGGCAATATTGAAGACAACGAACAGGACATTGCAGATGTTGTACAGTGGAAGTCGGCCATACATCTCGGACAGGGGAGCAACGACCAGGGGACCAAAGCAGTACCCAAGAAGGTAAACGGAAACGATGAAAGAAGCGAGTTGCTGATTTGTTGAGTTGAACTCGGTCATGACCTGCTCGATACTGGGCGCAAAGATGGATGATGCAAGCGGCCTGGGAGAGGTCAGCAAAGTCACTCCTGCTAGCACAGTTAGGATGAGATGGTAGCATGGTACTTACGTGACAAACGTTATGGACGAAACTAGTACGACGGTTATGGTCTTTTTCGTTCCGGACCAGTTCTGAGGATTGGCTGGGTCATCTGGACCATCCCAGTCGACGATATTGGGATCGCGAGGTTCAGAGTCTTCGATGTCGACTGATGTCGACCCTTCTTCAAGATCTTTTTCACGCTTCTCTTCTTCATTGGCTGTAGGCGCCGAGGTGGCTGCGACAGCCAACTGCTCATCGGTGCTGATAGTTCCCATGTTGTATGAGGGGTGACCGGTACTTTCCAGATGCCGTGTTCCTCAGTAGTATCAAGATCAACGGTAACTGTATTTCATTCACGTTCAGTATCGGTGTCGAGCACTGCAAGACCACGCACTGGCTAGATAAGAGCTCGAGGGACGGGAGTAGGCTTGATTATATACGACCGCTTCTAAGCCAGTAGCTCCCAACACCCTTGCCACCCACCAACGGCCAATCTCCCCGTTATGTCCGGTAGTCTCAGTCCCGGTCCGTATCACAAAGGGCGATGGATGCCGGATTTCGGGCAAGATGAGGAGGGTAATCAGCGAAAACCCCGTCACTTGATGAGTAACAGCTGGATATGTAATCCACAAGACTCATTCAGAGCCAATACCGTCATCGAAAAGAAAGAATTACCCGGCGGGAAAAGAGCGCCGGGGTTTGTGTTTGCATGTCTGATGCCGGAATCCGCACCAAGACCCATGGAAACTCCGCGGAAACTGCGTGGGCTTCTCCCCTCCGTCCGTCCTTTAACACTGGCCCATACCCTGCACAACCCCAACGGAACTGTCACGCAGGGCAGCCAAACACGTCCAAGGCCAGACCACACAATTACCAAGAGGGAGACATGGGCCGTCAGCCTCGCCAGCGGCCCGTTTCCTGTCACTTTTGCCGGGTGCGAAAGCTGCGATGCAGTCGTGACTTTCCCTGCTCAAACTGCCTCGGGCGCGGGCTCCAGTGCCAGATCCAGGACCCACCCCGCGCCGTGACCCCGGCGCAGAGGCCGGCTAGCAAGCGGACAACGGGTGGCGCCTCAACGTCCACGGAGCGGGAGTCGGATATTTTAAGCCGGCTCGAGAGGTTAGAGGCGCTTCTTGCCGCGCGCAATAAGCAGCCCGAGACTGAAGCAAACAATACTTCATCTTCAGTGTCACAGTCGAGTTTGGAGGGGAACGATGTGTTACCCCAGCCCCAGCAAGACTCACAGCAAACGTTGCCTCTCAACGTGCAGAATTTGACGGCTGATGCCCTTTGGCTTGAGAGGACATACCTTGGCCCCAAACTATCCGTCAGTCTGAAATGAACCGCTGCAATGCAATACACTAACTTGAGCAATAACTTAGGAGTCTGTCTTGGTAGACAACGTTGTCTTTCGCACTTGTCCCATACGTATGATTGTCCAATCATCATGCTACATCTTCCAGAATTCATGCATACCTTCTTCATGCCTCTCATTGGAACCGACAAGATGCATATGGTTGCCAAATCGGGAAGAAACCAGGATCTTGGTTGACAAGTACACCTCGATCATCACGTACATGCATCACATCGTCCACATCCCATCACTGCGTAATCTTGTGGATGAGGTCTACGACATTCTGGAACAGGGTACTCGGGTGCCGCTGTGTTCTGTATTTCTGATACTCTCCATCTGTGCCAACGTTACCTATGCCTGGACCTCGAGAGACAACGACACGGCCAAGCTGTTCTTGGACTCTTCAGAAGCCAACGCCCAGTCTCTGGGCTGGCTGAAGGCAGCCATGGATATCTTTGATATAGCTCAGCGGAGTGCACAGATTGCGTTGGAGAGCGTCCAAGGACTCGTCATCCTGAGCTTTGTCCTCTTCAACGTCGAGGGCATCTCAATACGAGCGCGGAACTGTCTGTTCCAGGCCATTACGCTATGTCGCGAGATGGGCCTACATCGCCTAGATCATCCTCAAAACTCAGCCACGGGGCAAGCAAGTCGCTTCACTGGGGTCAAGGCTGAGGTTGCCCGCAGAGTCTGGTGGTATCTTGTCGGGGTAGACACGTAAGAATCCTTGATTTCACCCTCGCAGCGTGAGGCTAACTCTTAATCCAGATTACTGGCTCGTTTGCCAGGACCACACGAAGGCACTTATTTGATCAACCCAAGCCACATAGCCGTTAGGAAGCCCCTTAACGCCGACGACGCCGACCTTGTTGATGGGGAAGAAATGGTGGGGAGGCCACTGACGGAGCCGACAAACATGTCTTATGTTCTACAAAGGGTACGGCTGGCCGAACTAACTCGCGAGTTCACTGACCGGATACCGCTTACTTCTAGCTCCGAACCCGTCACATATGATTTCGTCTTGGAGCTCGATGCTACTATTGACCGATTCATCAAGGAAATCCCCCCCTTTCTCACTATGGGTGCCGACGAGCTTGAGACACTTCCCCCTACAGACCCTCGGCGATCACTGGCGATTGTTGTACAACGCCACATCATGAGCTTGTTCGTCCATGGCCAGCGTTGTAAGCTTCACCTCCCGTATCTAGCCCGCGGTGCGGTTGAGCCCAAATATGCGCATTCTCGAAACGTCTGTCTAGAAGCAGCCCGGATCATCATAGATGCCGAACACAGCCTCGACGAGGAGAAGACAACATTCACATCGACCAGGCTGAGGTTGACGCTGGTTCTGCATAGCGTCTTCTTGGCTAGCATTGTGCTTCTTGTTGACTTCTGTCTTGGGGGAGGCGCACAGGAAAAGGAGATGAGACGACAAGACCTGGCTGAGGCATGGTCGTTACTTGAGAAGGCTCGAGAGTTCTCGAAGCCGACGGCCCGAATACAGGATCTGCTCAAGCAGGTTATGAAGAAGCACAAGGTGGCCTTGCCGCTTTCTAGGGAAGTCGAGCAACAGCGTGCGAGGCCGATTGGGAGGGATAATGGCCTTCCACTTACACCCAGCTCGGCGACGGCGTTCTCAGCAGGCGCCACGCCTGATGACAGCGGAATCACTGCACAGAGTCTGGAGGAATTAGGACTGCCGCTGGACTTTGATGGGATGGACTGGGATAGCTTTCTTTGGGGGCTGGACGCTCCGTTGATCTAGGCAAGAAGTGTAGGGTAAGGGATATACTACTTTAGAGTGATAAACCTGATGATATTAGAGATACTTGATGTACAATTAAATATCACCGCTTATACCGGGTGTACTATATAATCAGATGAGGTCTGGCGGTATAATCCTGGGCACCTGTGCGCTCCTTAACTATGCGTCTCATTGCAACATTTCAAAGATATCAACCACGAGTCCACGAGCAAATGAGAAGACCTCGTTTTTCTAGTTCACTCACTACGAGTGTAACAGAACCAAGAGTCATTCATAACTGGAAAACAAGTCTAATTCTACACAAAATCGGTAATAAGTTTTTCGTTGTGACATTAATATCGCTGTTTCTACTTTGACACCGGTGCAGGGTTTTTCGTTGGCTCTGGCTTTGTTGCTGTGCTTGGTTACAGTTAGCTCTTTACCCTGGCCACGACAAGACGTCTCAAGAAACAGGAAGCCATACTTCTGTGGAGAGTCAATTGGCTTCATTGCATCGGGTGCAAAGACTGGCTGAAAAGTGTAGTAACCTGTATATGTGAGCGTCTGGCTGGCGATGGTGAGCCGTGAGCAGAAGAGTCATGACTAACCACCAATGACGCCGCAAAAGACGGTCATAGCCAAGGGCAAGGCCCTCTCAAAGACATGCAACGCCATCGAGTCTACACGAGAATGCGGTTGTATCAATGCAAACCTCTAGGACAAGCCGGAGTTGAACTCGGGGATAATAATCGGGGAGAGTCTGAAAATAGCGGAACCATCCCGGCGTTGGAGTTGAGATTCCCGGGAGCTCGGACCCACCCACAAGTGGCGCGCCTCCATCATCGAACGCGTCTCCCGGATTCTTCGACCGCGTTCCCCGCCGCGTCCCGCGAGAAATCAATTAACGGAGCCAGTTTTCTCCAGCTTGAACATCCAGCTTGATCGACCTATAATACTCCGTAACATACTGAGCTTCGAGACCATGCATCCATCAAGATAATGCCATACGTGGACCATGACCAACTGGAAGGAGCTGGGAGAAGTCCCAGATTCTGAGGAAGAAGATGGGTTCGAGAGCGAGGAATTACCCTCCTTGCCAGAAGCTGATCCAGCGGATACGACGACTTCAGCACCGAAAATCAACGACAGCAAGAATCTCGAGGTGGACGCCCAAGATGAGGACGAGGAACACGACATCTGGGATGTCCCTGACTCTTCCCAAGAGCTTGACCAGCTTGCTCTCCCGACACTCACACCCTTTCGAATACCTAATACGACGTCAAGACCTGCAGAAACGGCCAATCCAGTACACAGCATAGTGTCTTCCCCCCTGTCGTCGCCTCTATCATCAGTCAACTCCGATATTGACCTCCCCGATGTTGACGATCTCGACCTTCGAGACCCTACCGTGGAAGCCGACCCGCCCGCCTCGAACCAACCAGGACGCTCGGTGGCCGACGAAATCTCGCGTAGCTATGTCGAAATATCATCACCACCCCCCGAGTTCACTGGTGGCCATGGTGCTGTGCGTCCCTCATCCTCTCTGCTTAACGAGAGTAATCACCAGCCGCTCATGCAAAGTCAGGACTTGGGTCTCGATGTGGAACACCAGGTCGCTCGCCAGGCATCTGTCCGCTATGAGCGGTCCCTTCGACCCAGGAAACCGATTCAAGAGCGCCCTTACGCCCTCGAAATGTCACACTACTCCAACATTCTCAAACGACATGGCGTCCGGCCCCTCAGGCTTGCAATTGAAGGAGAAAAGCGCCGGCGACAGCAGGCTTCCCAAGAAGCTTCACAAGATAAGGACTTTGAAGACGATAGCCAGGAGTCGCAGCTCCCAGACGTGTCCGACGACAGTCAACTGAGAGGCCTAGAAGAATTTCTTGATGGCTTGGGTAATCTTGATGTACCGTCGCCTTCACCACCCAAGACGTCGCCTCTAAACGACCGCGCCGGGCCTAGTAGTCAGGCCAGTTCGACTGGAGATACCGACAGTACAAGCATCGCTGGCGAAGATCTTCCAACCCTGCGAGACTTACTGAGACGGCCTCCAACTTCAACTTCAACCTCGAAACACGGCAAGCGAAAGGCGTCACCGCTCCGGTCCTCCATACGGAAGCGCAAGAGATACGACATTATTGATAGTGACCCTCTCGAGCCCGCCTCGATATTGAGGCTCGAACTAGGGAAGATAGATTCTCCTACCGCGCAACGCAGTTCGAGGCGAGGAATTGAGGATCCTGTGTCCATTCCTGACGAGTCTCAAGCTTCGCTGCAACCTTCTCACGCATCAACCCCTACGGGGCAGGCTCTTTTCCAGCCGCCCCCGGAACTAACAAAACGACCGGCCTTGGTCATTCCAAGTGATTCTGAGGATGAACTGGCCCGCCCGGAACCCAGTGTTCAGCCAGACGATGGAGACTCCGCATCTGAGAGTAGCTCTGAGAATGGTTCCGAGACTGGCGCCGAAGCGATGCATACTGTTGGACGCCGGATCAGAGGCGTGCTTCCGGCATCATGGCTTCGGTTGGATCAACAAGCTGGCCGCGATAGAGTGCAGAAAGAAACCCACAAGCGGCCAGTGCACCTTTCTCCGGAAAGAGAGATACGACGTGGCGTGGCACAGAGAAGGATCGTCTCTCCACATGCTGCCGCATCTCTTCAGGTTTTCTTTGAGGACTCAGACGATGATGTGCCCACGCCCGCGCCTCTACCAGAAGCCACCGACGATGTATTCCACCACCAGACGCGGCTTGAGCTGTATGACGAGCCATTGGCTCTTGTTCCCGAAGAACTGTCTGATGGCGGAGCTTCAGTGGTTGAAGATAATCACATCGACCATATGGCTCCAGGAAGGAAACGGCAGATGAAACTATCTGATTCTTTTCGAGGAGCATCGAAACGACCAAAGCCTTCGAGTACTCAAAGGAAGCCTCTGCCACTCAAAGGCCGCAGTCAACCCCGAATTACCAGCATGTTTCCTGGATCACAAGACAGTCCCCTCTCTGCGGATCTTGTGAAAAAGAAATACCGCCAACCCATTACCTATCGCAAGTCAAAGAGTGGAAAGAAACGAGCAAAGAAGCGATTGAGTAGACCACCTGCTACTCGTCTCAGTATCCTTGATGTCGTTGATCAGAATGCGCCGCGCTTCCTGAAGATCGCTGCTCGGTCTGCAACTCGACGTCAAGATATGGGCAGATCCAGTCCCAGTAGAAAGGTTATCAAGCTTGCTACCAGAGAAGACCACGTCGATGCGATGTCCGTCTTGAATAACTGGAGAACCGGCTCAATCCCTCAGCGCCAGTCGGTCACCGCCGCGCGAAGGGCCAAAAAGTCAAAACCCAGGGCATCTAATCAACCCCTGCGTGAGACTTCTGGAAACGGATCAACACCCTCGAAACGTATCCCTGTACCTTCTTCGAGCGTCTCTCGCCGTTTGGTCAAGCATGTGAGCCAAACAGGCTCTGTCAGGTACCAGTCCAACAATACTGCATCAGACGTCCGGTTAAAACAGCGTCCACGCACTAATACACCCCTTGCACGATCTGGATCTGGAGCTGCACGTCCAGCCCAGTTGGAGATGGACGAGACGGATCAGACAAGCAGATTCGCTTTCAAAGCTACCAAGAGACGCCTTGACCGCTTATATCGAAAGGAACGAGGGGACCTTTCCGCTTCGAGTATCATGACGTTTGACAATGAGCCTGATACCTACTATCCTGCGAGTCCACCACCTGAAGAGAGCCCAGTGCCGCTTCGTGTCGTCGAAGAACCGCCACCGGATCAGACCAAGTCACGTTTCCGAAAAAGGGTCAAACCTCAGCGGATAGACGTTGAAGCACCCCAATTCTCCCGCGCGAACGACCCGATTCCAGTTGAGACCAGCATAACGCCCGAAACATACCAACCTGTGGAGTTAGAAGGAGAGAAGTTTCGAGGCCTTGGACCGTATGGAACCCAATACACCCATCATTTTGAGACATTTCCCTTGGACTCCCGTGTCTACTTCCATGAATCGACCTTGATTGGTAGCGGTGCTCTCGAATCGGCATCGTGCGCCGCCCATTGCCAGACCCTACTCGAAGCCCGACCGCGTGTATCGTTCATCTTTGGCGATCAAGTTCTCCGATGGGGCCCTTGGGATGCCCAGGTGTCCTCCGAACTCGGTGTTCTTCTCGACTCGATCGCTGATCAACTCGAACGCGGCTCGATAGAGGAGGAGCCCTCCGACTCGCCATTTGCCTTAAATGCGGTTCAATTCGTCATGAAATTCATGATGGAGTCGGTGAGTTTTGTAGAGCAAACGAGTGTCAAATCGTTCACTTGTCGGGTGCTCGAAGTACTGTCTGGGTTCAACGGCCGCATAAAGACCCTGCTCGGACGAGATGATCACGCCACGCGCCCTCTGTATACATCAATCGCAAGTATCTACGATTACTTACTCGTGTCTACTCTATTGGTTCTGAGACTTTGTCAAAGCGACACGACCTTGGTGAGCGAGCAATTTCAAATGGAGGACCTGTTGAAGGAGTTGGCCAGAACCGCCATTTCCTCACTTATCATGGCTGGCATTGGACAAGTCAGCCAAACATACGAAGAACTTCGAAACTCACGAACAAGGGAGCGAGGTCTGGGAGCCCACATGCCGACGGTTCACTCTTGGGTGACTGTCATGAGAGTCATGGAACATGCTTGTATTCCTCGAGTGTCCTTTTGGCATATGTTGTACACGGTCATGGCTACTCCTGAAGCAGTGACGAGCCTCGATACAAGTGAGCACGAGCGTCTTTGGAAGAACATGTTTACTCTTCTTCCACTCACTGAGTTTAACGACAAGGGAATCATGGTTCCAGGCAAAAGGCACGATACTGCCGTCGACGGCTGGTCGTTGCCTCAAAAACTGCTCAAGAGAGTCTTTCAGGCTTACAAAGATAACCCACGCCAGTCTCCTAGCTTCAACAACTATTGCCGGGCCTTGGTCGGACGTTGCCACTACTTGGTTCAGCAATGGGGCTGGTGTAAGTGCGTGGCCGTCATAGGGGTCATATTTGACTTTTTCGGATCTCAGGATCTGGCCCATCTCCGCAACGAAGAGACGTACAAGTCTGCTAAGTTCCTGGAGGAACTGGGTGGCACACCGTCACTGGCTGTCGACAAAGCTGACAAGTGCTTCCACATCTTCCTGAAGCTTGTTGCGCTGAGCATCAAGAAGTTGAACGAGGCTGGTTCACTCAAAGACATCCGCAACCTCGTGGCGCGCACAATGCCGAACCACAACCGCCAGCTTCTCAAAGAACAGACTATTCATGAGCGTGATTTGGCCGCGCTGAGGAACCATCATGACCTTCTCTGCACACTGTTCTGGGCCTCACCACCTGAGATACGCCCGGGTGTCCACCTCATTGAGCGCCTCGTTGCCCCTGCGAGTTCTCACAAAGAAGCATGCCTGATCAACTTGCGTGCCTGGAACCAGCTGGCTCGGTTCGTTATCTCGTCGGGAGAAGCCACGAGCTCGTTCAAGCCGTTTGCTCAGTGGCGGAACACGTTCTTTCACTCCATGATGCAACAGTTTGATTCAGTGCAATCCGATATGCAGCAGCAGGTCTTGGCCCTGTCCAAAGACGCAAGCAACGCAATCAGCCCCGATATGATTGATGCCATGGTGGCGATGAACAGAGCAGCTGTGATGGATGTCCTTCACCTCTCTGCTACTGCGTCCTTGGATGTCATGAGACATGCACCGAACCTTGAGGCCGCCACTTTCGCCCTGAATACACTCCAGCTCCAACAAGTTTTTAAACGTTTTGGCGCATCTTCTCCACAGCTGGACTGGTCCATCCTCCGAGCCTCACTGACGACATTGGATGTCTTCCTGTCCCGTATCGACAACTTCAAAGACGACGAGGAGAGTCAGCAGAGCGAGAGCCAGATTTTAGACTCGGCACAGGCCGACGATGCTATCTTGGTGCTCGACCATGACCTTTCCAGTAGCTATTTTTCAATGGCGAGGTGCATCCTGTCGACTCGCGAAGAAGAGGATGCCTCAATTTCAGCAGCCATTGAGAAATCACGATGTACCGAGCAGGTGACAACGTTATCGGCAAGGCTCGGGGTGAGATTCATCAATGGTGGTCTCCTGCGACTTTCCGACATGTTTAAGCACGGCAAGTACGGGCTATTCGAAGACTTGCCAGCCAACATCTGTCTCGACCAACGGCGATCTCTGGTGTTGTTCATGACGACGCTCCTCAAGCATGGGTTTGATGACTTCAACGAAGCTGGGTTCTCTCTCTCCGAGGTATGGACATTATCCATCGTTAAGCCGCGGGGGTACCTAGCATATGAGAACCAATTCGCAGAAGAGCTCCGGCGTCAGCAGAAGGGTTTTGTTCCGGAAGCAGTCATGGGTCTTGCAATTAACCCTGACTACAGCACGAACCGGGATTTATTCGAATTCACCATATCATGGATGCGCAAGTCTCTGCGGGATGCTGGGCCGACATTAAGGAAGACCATCATGTCTGAACACTCAAAGACGCTGAAGCAAGTGATGCAGCAGATCAAGGGTGACCTGCGAACCATGTCCCATGATGCATCCGAGCACCCTGGCTATGTGTCCTTCATCCGGGATATAATTGCTCTCATCAGGGCTCACGGCTCTGAGATCTGCACAGTGGACGATTTCTTCTATCAGATCAGTAAGGAGTACTCGCCATCCGGACAAGATCCGCGGCTTCAAGTGGCCGGCATGATGGCTTACGGACTCCGGCTGAGCGAGGGTGACACAAAGGTTATCTATCAGCTCTTTTTCTTCCTCTGCAACAACTTCAAGTCCTCACTCATAAACGACAAGCTTCGCGAAGAGGTTGCGCTGCTCCGCAAGGGAATGGAAAACTCGGGAATTCTATCATTTATTCTGGGCAAGATGCTGCCAGCCATCATCCGCTCGGCAGCTACTGAGAGCGCGACGTTCCCTATGGTTGACGTCTACGTTGAAGCATTGCGAATGTTTTTCAGTCAAAACGTGCTTGCTTTTGAGCTGACTGAAGCCGAGACGCCGCATATCCTTTCGACATTGCGGGCATTTGCCGATGGCTCAGATGACCTCAGTCAGCGAGACGGAGTGCTAGTGGCAGAGCAAGTCCATTTGATTGCGCAACTCATGTCAATGTTGAACAACATGTGGCCGTCTTTGCAAGGTCTGGCTCTATCACAAACAACTTCTGCGTCCTGGCTTGAGATCACACAGGTACTTAGAGATGTCAGGAACGGATTAGTTAGGGCTGAGTCACACCTCTCCGATGTAATTGAGCTAGAAGACTACTCGCTTGATGCGAATCTTCTTCTCTCGGGGTTTCGAAGACAATCGATGACTCGTTCTCGAGTCGACAACTACGTCAGCAGCTTCACGGACACCATTGTCAAAGATGTACGAACGAACTGGATTACTAGTGGAACGAATATCACAGTCCAGGCTCCCGGAAACGGGCGAGGGTTTCCGCTGACACAATCTGGCCAAGGGACGCCGAGCCCGGTGTGGGACATGGAGGAATTAGCCAAGGACCTGTACGAACATATACGGACATGGAACTACTGGTGGAACGAGGTTTTTGGAGAAGCATCAATAGGCGAAAAAGCCTACACAACTATTTTATTTTGATGAGCATGGCATAGGCGTTGGGGGTCCGGTATATGAGACCAGATGGTCGAAAGGGGCATTTCAGGGTATTTTATAAGTATAGCATATGGGTGCGGCGTTAGTAGGTAGCGATGCTCTCTATACGGAGTAGATATGGAGGCGAACCTATCGAAATGAGAACCTTTGTTCATTGTAGTTATTCTTTGTTCTTAATTCGACCTTGAAAGATCCAACTGATGTGTACTCCGTATGTAACTTGGCTAAGCCGAGAATTCTCCGAGTGACGTACCTTTGCTCCTTGCAGACGCGCCAAACGCGTCTCCCCGATCCATGAAGCGCCGTCGAGAAGGGATTGGACAGCCTCAATCCCATCCATCTCAGCCAACGAAGCTATTCTGGCTCCCATGGAACGGAAAACCATGGCCTCGGCTTTTCATCTGCCGGATGAAGCTACACTGGCCCCTTTGTTCCAATCTTTCCCCTCGCGAGAACACCAAATCCGCTCCTTAGCAACACTCCTCCATGTACGTCCTCCACCACCAAACCGTCTTGTTACCTGGGAACCCATACTGACTGGCCACAGCCCGAAGCAGCTCCTTGTCGAAACCTCGTTATCCACGGCGCGACAGCAACAGGCAAGTCCGCCATCGTCACGCAGCTCCTCTCGCACCTCGGCGCAAGCATCAACAATGACCCTGCCTCTGGCGGCTTCGCATCCGCCGTGGTGAACTCGGTGCAGTGCATCACGGGACGGCACCTCTTCGAGCGCATCATCGGCGAGGTCGCTGGAGCGCTGCAGTGGGAGGATGTTCCGCGACGGTGCGAGACGCTGGCGCAGCTGACTGTGGAGATGGAAAATATGATTCGGTATCCGGCGAGGGATCCGAGATGGCGCTTCGTGCTGGTCCTGGATGCTGTTGATCGGCAGAGAGATGCGCCGCCTACGCTGTTACCTGCTCTGGCGCGGCTATCCGAGATTGTGAGTCCTCACTGGCTCTGCAACTTCGAAAACTAACATGGCTGGATATAGATTCCCTCTCTTACCTGCGTCTTCATCGTCACTTCGCCTCCCGCCAGCTTCCTACGCTCATCCTCGTCCGCAAACCTCCACTTCCCCCCCTACGCCAAAGCCGACTTTGTCCGAATCCTGTCCCTCACGCCGCCGGATCCCATCATGGGCTATACCCAGCAGGAGACCACAGATCTCTGGACTCGGTTCTGCGCTGCAGTCCACGACTCCCTCACGAAATCCGCATCACGCACGTTGCCCTCTTTCCGGCACAGTTGTCGAGCGCTCTGGCCGCGATTCACAGCCCCCATATTAGCCGGCACACATACACCCAAGGAGTTCTCAAAGCTCCTCATCGCGGGGAGAGTGCACTTCCAGGATGAATCAGTGCTGAACCCTAGCATCGTCTCGGTCCGTCCCAAGAACAAGCCCATCGAAATATCAGCGTCAAAGCCTACGGCGTCTGCAACAGACCTTACGAACCTCCTTCCTACAACAGCTCGCCTCCTCCTCCTTGCGGCATACCTCGCCTCTCACAACGCCACCCGCCACGACCTGACCCTCTTCTCCACGTATCACCACGGTCGGAAGCGACGCCGCGGTGGCATCTCATCCCGCGGCGCCCCGCGCACCAAGCACCGCAAGATTGCGCGGAAGCTCCTCGGCGCGCACGCGTTTGTCCTGGAGCGTATGATGGCCATCTTTGCGGCTGTGCGCTCCGAGTGGGCGGATGGCACTGCTGTGGGCGTCGCTGGACTCGACGCTGACGTCGGTATGGCCGTCGCGACGCTTGCGAGTCTGCGGCTGTTGACCCGTGTAGGTGGCGCAGGGGATGTTATGGATCGTGGTGGCAAGTGGAGGATCAATGTTGCTTGGGAGGTGATACGCGGTATAGGGAGGAGTATAGGAGTCGAAGTGGAGGAATGGCTAATAGACTAATACCCTGATCTGGAACAAGATATCATAATCCTGTCACATAGCACGAACTCAAGTTCAAGATGCCATATCATTCATATTCCATGAGTTTGATCACTCACATCCTGTCTATCAAAATCCGCCTTCCATATCCATGTAATGATACAGCATATCCGTGTACCTCTTACGAGGCTTGAAGCAGCATCGTCATATCTCTCAAGAAAACGCCAGTCCATGATATGTCATACAAAAACAGTTTGGTCCATAGTCTAGATAATCGGACATAATACACCCAAGATTACCAGCTCCTGTCTTTTTGTTTTGTTCAAGGGTGAAAACTCCAAGCCGGTACCAAAAAAAAAAAAAAAAGGGAGGTTTGAGAAGAAGAAGTCAAATCTGAACCCGTCGAGAATTGATCAGGAAACGCCAGCGACCCGGTCACCTGTTCGCCATGTCTCTTCCTGCTTAGTGCCCGGAGGGAGCCAGCCCGCGTTGGTGCTGCCAGCCCGAACACGGTTACGGGAGCCACTATCATCCGTCTTCTTGGAGTCGTCGGACGACGCATCGCGGCCGAAATAACCCTCGTGATATGGATGGACAGTTAGATCGGTGGATCGAGGAGAAGCCACAAGAGGTGACAGCCGCGTACCGGTCGTAGTGATGGGAAGAAGCGGCTTCTTCCTGGACTGCTCCATCATCTGGGCCTTGCGATCAGCCTTGTTGCTCTGACTTGTACGGTCGTAGAGGTAGAGCCCCAGGAACGTAAGAGCGATGCCGACAGCTTGGATGGGTGTCGTGGGGCTGCGGAACCAGATAATGGCGAGTACGATGACGAAGACACGCTTGATGAGACTAGCGACCGAGTAGGTGACGGGCGAAACCATGGAGAGGAGAACAAAGGCCAGGATGTTCTGACCAAAATGGAAGACGCCGTTGAAGATAAACTCGAGGGTCAGTCGACCATGGTCCATTGAGTTGGGCTGTTCGTTCAAATCGATCGAACCCTCGTGGTAAAAGTTCTTGATAAGAGTAAATCCCTCGGACCAAAACCAGATAGGCATGGTGAGGACAAAGGCCATGCCGGACGAGTAGCAGAGCAGATTGAGCTTGTCCAGCTTCTTTGGTACCCCGTTTGGCGAGTCTGCTTCAGATTTGGCAGCCTCATTGAACAGCTTCTTGGAAAAGATATTTTGCGTAACAAAGATCATGGTAGCGAAGAAGGCATGGAGAACGCCGATGAGTTCACCACCGTAGGTTGTCTTGCCGGAACAGGCCAGCATGACACCAATTGTCAGAGGAATGAGGGACAGATAGGTCGCCGTGGGATACCGAATGTCATAGACAAATCTGTAAGCGAAGACGGTGAAAAGGGGCGAGAGACCCTTGATAGTATGGACGAGCGATACGGGGATCTTGGATGTAGCTGTCGAACTGAGGAGATGGCCGCCAATCTGAAAGGCAGCAAGGGGAAGAGTGGTCATAAGAACCTCGCGAGTAGGCTTTCGAATCGGATGTTTGAGTGCTGCAACCTGGGTTCGCATCGAGGGGAAGATGGTGGCAAGCCAGGCCATGAACATGCATAGTGACGAGACAAATCCAAACTGAACCAGGGTCAAGGTTGCAGGCTTGTCGAATGCCGTCAAGATGGACTTTGACGAGGTGTTTGTAAGGGCAGACGAGGTGTACCACAGCAGGCATAGGATCTGAACAGTGTAACATCAGGTCAGCAGTCGCACTTGAGGGGACTCGATGCTGCGAGGGGCGGCGGGACAAGGGTAGGACGAGCGTACGATGAGTCTTGGAGAGACGGGGGCGCGCAGGGCATCGGCGATCTCATGAGCGTTCTGGCTGACGCTGCCATTGCGGGCGCGTATTGTGCGGATAGCATCAGTGAGGCTCTTTTGTCGGTTGTGCCCGCCGCGGGCATTGACAGGGAGCCATCGATCTGAGGGACGCGATGATGGGGCTGAAGGCGGCGGGGGCGCGCCGTTGGACCAGCCAGGAGGGGCTCTGAAGGGACTCGGAGATCGCGAGTTGCCCACGGGCGCATCGATAAAGTCGGGGAACTTTTCCATCACAGAGGATGATGTTGTGTGGGCAAGAAAGATTGGGCGTTGGTGAGATAAGCCTGGCGTCGAGTAGCGATGGCTTTAACGAGGCGCAACGACGACGACGAGGCTGTCGGTAGGAGTCGCAGCCAATCGAGGGAGGAGGGTTCGAAACGAGCGACGGGGGGAGCCAAAGAGGCTGTATAGAGGCAGATCAGATGTAGCTATCGTTGACAGATCCGTGTGCTCTCATTGCTTTATCGACACTTGTTGAAACAAGGTGATTAAGTCAAGACGCGAGATCTTGGAAGGATGACGAAGCTGGGGCGGTTCCAGACTTTTTGAGGCGCCGAAAACGTAAGTCAGTCGTTTGGGAGCGTAACGATCGCTAGGAGAAACACTGCAAGTCCATCCAAGAAGATGCGCAGCTTCTGAGAAGAGAGAATTGGTCAGTTATAAAACCAGGACTTTTCTTTGCGTGCGTTGGATGACCTTACGTTAAAGCGGGTGTGGTAGCGGGAGGTAACTAATAATAAGAGTGGCTATAATTAACCCAGGGGCGCCAAGCTCTGTAACGGATCGAGGCCAGTCTGTCACTCACATAACGTAAGTTAACTGACAGCCGCAGTTGGGCCGACAGCCGCGGGGCCGATAAGCTGATAACGCACCCTAGCCGCCCCAGCCGCGGTCGTCATTTTCTCTCCTTTGGAGGGTCAGACACTTTCTTCCTAGCTTGATCTCGTCGCGCAAAGTATACTCCACTTTGGCCAGACCAGACCAGGACCAAGCCTTGTTTCTCGACTTGTTTAGCGCATCTCTCTCGACTTTGGGAATGGGAAGAGACCCGAAGCAGTACATTATCGCGCTCGCGGGTTTATACGCAATCTTCCAGGTCACCACTCAGGTCTCCAATCCCGCCGCGCGCTCAAAGCAATTCCTGGTCGCGACGCCACTGTCGCCAGACTCATCTCGCCATGGCCGCCCCAAAGATGACCAAGAACCAGATGCGAAGGGCTAAAAAGAAGGAGCAGAAGAAGGTCCAGGCAGAGGTGCGCTCTATCCCTTGTCCTCATCGATGCCCAATATGCTGACGCGCCACAGGTTGTCGATACCAAGACTGAAGAGCCTACCGAAGAGAACAAGTCCGAAGAGAATGGAGCCGCCCCCGAGCCCACGTCAGATCTCGAAGTGAAGAAGAAGCCCGAATCGGAAAACGTCGCCCCCACGGATGGTCCGGCCCTCGATGAGGATCTCGAAGAGGACCCTGCGTACGCCATGTACAAGGACATCTTTAGCAAGTTTGGCGCGTCGATGGAGGAGGACGAGGTCGCCAAGGAAGCCAACGCTGGAAATCAAGGGTCCGTATTCTTTTCCGACGACGACGATATTCCCGATGAAGACGAGGAGAATGCTGGACAGCCCAAACTGTCCAAGAAGAAAAGGAAGCAGCTCAACAAGCTCTCCATTGCAGAGCTCAAGGCCCTGGTCAAGATCCCAGAGGTCGTTGAGTGGCAAGACGTGTCGTCGACGGATCCACGCCTGCTCGTCCAGATCAAAGCCCAGCGAAACGTGGTGCCAGTCCCAACCCACTGGTCTTTGAAGCGAGAATACCTTTCCTCCAAGAGAGGTATCGAGAAGCCGCCCTTTCGCCTCCCGACCTTTATCGCAGAAACCGGCATCACCGAGATGCGCGACGCCGTCCTCGAGAAGCAAGCAGAGCAGTCGCTCAAGCAGAAACAGCGAGAACGGGTTGCCCCCAAGATGGGAAAGCTCGACATTGACTACCAAAAACTCTACGACGCATTCTTCCGCTTTCAGACCAAGCCCGAGCTGACGCGGTTTGGTGAGGTGTACTATGAGGGTAAGGAGACTGAAGTCGATTATCAACATTTCCGACCTGGTGACTTGACTGAGGGCACCAGAGAAGCTCTTGGAATGCCCCCTGGTGCGCCTCCACCCTGGCTCATCAATCAGCAAAGATTTGGTCCTCCTCCCTCTTATCCTACTCTCAAGATCCCCGGCCTGAATGCCCCGCCACCTGCAGGAGGTTCATGGGGATTCCATCCTGGTGGCTGGGGCAAGCCACCAGTTGACGAGTTCAACCGCCCGCTATTTGGAGGAGATGTCTTTGGTCTCGCCGCCCAGACCGGTGGACAGGGACAAGGTGGGGCGCAAGCAACAGCATCCGGTGGTGAGCCTGTCGAGCGAAATTTGTGGGGTGAGCTGCAACCACGTGAGGAGGAGTCCGAGGAAGAAGAGTCAGAAGAAGAGTCTGAGGAGGAGGAAGAGGAGGACGTGCCCGGCGGACTCGAGACACCAAGTGGCCTCGAGACCCCTGGTGGCTACGCTAGCACAGTGCAGCCCGACTACAGCCAAGGCGTCGAGACATCCATCGCCGGAGAGATGGACCTGCGCAAAGAGCGCCGCGGCTACGACACAGAAGAGTCGAGCGCTCCCCGCTCAGCCTACACCGTCCTGCCCGAGCGCCAAGTCCGCGCCGAGGGCTTCTTTGGCAGCGACCGCGTATACGACCTCAAACAAGCGCAGCAGGCACAACGATCCGGTGTGCCTGTGCTGGGCGCCGAGGACGACTCGCGCAAGCGCAAGAAGCCCGGTGACATCGACGTGGCGCTCGACGTGGACTCGCTGCACCAGAACGACGGCATCAGCAAGGACGACCTGCGGCGCAGGTTCGAGGAGGGCAAGAAGGAGGAGGGCATCGGAGCCAAGTGGGCGTACGACGACGACCTCAGCGAGATGATTGCACAGGAGAGCCGCAAGAGACAAAAGACGGAGGCGGAGCGCAACGAGAAGCGAAAGGAGGGCAAGAGACATTAATCAGTGGGAGAGGTAGAAATTCTGTACCATGGGCTTTTCGTGCTAGGGCTGGAGGAGGTCCTGGCTGGCGTTTTTTTGTATTGTGACGCCGTTTAGTGGCAAGAGAAGGAGGGATACCATGCTTGTTGAGGGCTGGAGTGCGCTCTCGGGGTATGGAAGTGGTGTAAATATCAAACATGTTCAAGTACTATTTCCCAAGACTTACGGTCAAGTTCTGGCGAGTGCTGCTCGATCTATCTAGCAGGCCTTGACTGTGAAAAAGACTTCCAGCCAGCTACAGTCTGCCGGTGATCTGGATGTAAAGTGGTTGCTTTGGTGCCTATGCAAGGGTGCTCACCCAGGTTTTGGAGGGACCTAAACGAGGTTGGTGAATATATAGGCGTTGCCATGTTAGAGTTTGAGTTGCTTTTCGTCTATCTCGACAACGTTTGGACTGGGTTAGTGGTCGAGGTAGCTGAGGAGGCTACTACAAATGGAAGCATTGGACCATGTTGGCTGTAGCCTGTCCAATAGTACGCATATGAACTGCTAGAAAGATACTTCTGACAGAATATGCGACAACTATTTACTAAGTTATGTACTTGAGGATCATAGATTTACCTTTGTTGCGTGTCCGTATCCTCTCCGCCCAAAAGATGGCGGCTTAAAGCATCATGGCTGGCAGCCTTTGCTTTTACCGTGGCTCGTATCTACAAACATCTTGACGGCGTGGTTTGTGTATCTCGATTTATCGCAGGAGTCAGGACCATCCATGCCTGTCGCAGTCCACGGTGGATGGATTCGCACAGTTTTAGCTTATTGACGATGGTATCGACTCTGTGCTTGGAAAAGGAAGTCTGGTCCTTTCCTTTTGAGCGATGAATGATATCACAGAGTCGCTCTTCCTTTATAGCACTCGGCAATCAGCATGAGGCAAGAACGAGCCACTATACCGGGAATGATGCTTTGGTCATCAGAAGGGGGGTCATCAACTTCCTCTTGTCAATATCTCGAAGCACTCAAGGTGATGTTGATGCTCCAACTCAACAGCATCTTTACCCGGCTCCATATAATTGCGGGTAACCTGTGCTGAGAAACTCTCTCTCGATCGCTTGTTAATCTCTTGTTGACCTAATTGACATAGCCACGACGCCTTGCACCTTGATGCCTATGAGAGTGATGTTAATGAGTCAACGCTTTCAGCCGAATGCGTCTTGGATAATATATTGGACTGTCTTGAACTAGACTCCATAATATCTGCTAAAGCTAGATTCTTTGATTCAAGCACCACCGCTCGATGCGAAGCTAAACTACACAGAATAGAATGTCGTGTATCATGTAAACGACCGAAATACTCTCCTCTGAACCTGTTTAACATTCCCTCAAGCTAGTGATAGGTTATTCGAGCGCCTAGCCAGGTCCAACCAATACTGATCGTTTTCACGCTACAATACTCAAAAGGGAGCAGAGCACGTCCGCGAGCTACACGATAGACGATTGCCAGGCTTCAGTATCTGAAAATATTCAAGGTACTTCTCTGTCTACGACAAACTTGTGTGCTGAGGTGGCCATGGTATATCAAGATAACGGTCGATCAGTACGTATTCCGCCCTATCAGCAGCTGAGCAGAAGTCAAGCGTGACATAACGTTACCAGCTCGCCTGTACCACTACACTCAAAGATTATAGCGAGTCATCAGTCGAGAACTATTTCAACAAACACATCGGTCCCGGTTTTCACATTGACTGCGTGGGGATCATATATTCTTTCAAACCATATGGTAAGTATGGACATGAAACCTGTTATTAGGAAGTAACTATCACTAACCAGCTACAGGAAATGGCACTGTAAAGATTGCAAGAGCTTCTCTTCATCCACAAAGAGAACTAGAATAATATATCAAGTTACTAGTGGCGTGGACTCTTAGGATTTTTAATATTTGCTCCGGACTTGTGTTGGTCACCTACTGGTGGACCTCATGTATGGCACATTTTGAAAATGAGTCTTGGGGATCTCACCAGGATGGGCTCATCTACTTGCTCTTCGCTTTCATTCACCAGTTGAGGCCAGTGGAAAATACAAAGCAAGCGTGTCTTCAATATAGGGCATAACACGCTGGGGTGGTGCAAGCTTGACTATAGTGATTTAAGCCAGACAGGTGAGAGTTAAAAAGGACGGACTATTTCTCGGCTAACTAGTCAATGTGTATGTAACGTAAAGAGTCCCGGTTGGTAACGGGCTCTTACAAGGCAGCTTGGGTCTGTATCGCAAGGGGCTATCTCGAGTTGTCGAGCCGACGTCTAATGTTAACTCATGCTCCCTGATAACTAGTCCTGTCTCTTTTCCTAGCATAGACCAAGTCCCAATATATGTATGCTCCACTTATTAGCTCAGTTGCGTACCTTCACCTTGCAAGACACACGTATACAATAGAATCGCGGTAAAATACTAGTATATAACGTTATAACATACGGCATCCCTTTATAGGCTGCCTCAAAGGCGAGTCGGCATATCCTGCAGAACCCCTCATCACACGATCCTTCTCTGGGTTGCGGCCAACGCGAATATCTCCCAGTCAACCTTCTCACCAATGTCTGTGTTCCCCATGAGCGCCCCATAGCAAAAAGTGAAAAAAGTTGATACCATCCCTCGCTTGTATTCCGCCCAGATTGCCATGCATTTCGCCCTGCCTCTCTTCGAGCGCTGCTTTACCTGCCAGCCAATGTTCTCTTAATTGCGCCGAGCCCCCCTTCGGGGCTGGCTTCGTTTCCTTTTCGCTGGCGGTTGACCAGGGCCAGCCTTGTCAGATGACATGGCTTCGGCCGACCTTTTTGGTCTGCTTCTTAACGTACGGCCCTCTACAGGGACCTTCTCAGCAACTGCATCCCGTACAGAGAGACTTCGGGTCATGCGTCTCGTAGTGGGTTCTGAGACACTCGGCAATGATGGGGAGGCCCCGCGCTACGAGGATCCACCAGACTGTTTGCTACATCCATTGCAAAGCCACTTGGAATCAGTTACTGGAATAATGGCAGTCTCTCGAATGCAGCCAGCGTGATATAGACGACTTGAACACTTCTGCGACAAATGTCAGCTTGCTACACCGTCTCCTGTTTGTAGAAAATACCTTGTTTGAGCACACAAGCAGACTAGGTCCAAGTACTGGGAGCTGGCACACTGTACATCCGTTTCCTCCTCGAACGATCTGAGATGCGCGCGGTGACTGCTTCAGCGCAGCATCTGTCTCCTGCGTACCGTTTGCGACTTCAGCGTGCTTGTCTTTCCTAGACTTGAGCTTCTCTCTAGCTTCCTCAATGACCCCCATGGCTGCGCTTAGAGCGTCGTCGTCCAGAACATCGCGCGCCATCAAAACACTAATGTGCTTACCCATTTCCACCATTCGCTGATGAGCCTCCGCAAGCCACGAGGCATGATTCCGAATGAATTTGAGCCAGGCGCGCGGGAAGAAAGCGCCAGCAGTTACATTTTCTTGAAGAATGAAGGCATCCCATTTTCGAATGTACTCCTTTTCCGCAGGCGTAACATCCGAAAACTCTCCTATGTCCTCTCGATGCTTCTGAATCAACCACGAGTTATCTATCGTGGCCTTGGGAAGCTCTTCGCCCGGCACAAGGCGTGCTTTGCTGACAGGATCAAAGAGATGGTGATCAGTCGCCGGAACAATAATTTTCTTCTTCTTGGGTCGCGCAATCACTGGGGGCGACGGCTGCGCCGGTTTCGGTGTAAACAGAGGCTTCCCTGCCGCTTGCTTAGGCAAGATCCCCGTTGGCTCGTCACTCTCGTTAGGGATACGCGAGGTCACCCATGAATGATCACCATCCACATGAGCCTTTATATTAAATGGTTTCGTCGGCCTCCCAAGCTGGATTGTTTTGCTGGGCGTAACGGTGGTCTCGGGGAGCTTCGTAACGCGAAAACGCGGCCCTTGGTTCTTCATCTCAAGTGCGTAGTCGTAATCCGAATGGCAGTTCTGTAGATGAAGCCGAAGATGATCGAATGATTCGTGGGAATCTAGGCACGTAACGCATTGCCAAAAATCCAGGCAAACTGGCTCATCACGCGGCATGAAGTATTTAACGTGACCCTCGGCAGTAGTCTGCGCAGCCCGCCCCCGTTTCCTTGAGTCTTTACGATGCGCCTTGTCGCTCAGAACCTTGACATTGTAAGAACCTACTGCCGCCTTGTCCCGTCGGGCGCGAGTCTGGTTCTGGTCGTCATTCTTCTCATTTTCGGGTTCGTGCGATGACTCCTCATGATGGTGACCGTTGATGCCATTGGTGGTGTTTATGCTGCTGATGCTGCTGATGCCGTTGATGCCATTGGCGATTTCGCTACCATTGACCCGGTCCATCTCATGAACTCCATTGACGCCATTCGCAGGGCTGTCACCATTGAGCTGTTCATTAGGAATAGGCTCAAGTTGCCCTGTGGTGTAAGGTTCTGTATCTGGATCAACTGCGGTGATGCAGGGCTTGGAACCGTTGCCCAGATGGCGGAAACCAGCGCTCCATCGCAGATCAACGTCCATGACATAGTTGGTTGGGCGCGAGGGCCGTTGCGAATGATGGCCAGTTGTAAGGCGAACGGGATTTCTGTTCTTACCAAAGACATCCTCAAATTCGCTGTGCAAAATCCAACGGCTCTTCGCCGAGTCAGAGAGGGGACCTTGTTCCCCCAGAGGAATGCCGAAATCATGGGACTCAAGCGGCGGCCATGTTCCCTGGTTGATGGACTCGAGCTCAACCTCTAGTTTGTAAAGCTTGGCCCAGTCATGAACGCCCTGGTCATCGTCTCTGTTGACATGTATAGTCTCTTCAGAAACGACAAAAGGTTCAGGGAGATCAACCCGGGCAACCCGGTGAGGGCCTGTGGGGTTCTTGTATGTTTTTATGTCGCACCTCTTGCTCGTGCGGTACAAGATATCAGCAACGCCTGAGCTCATGTCGGAAATGGTGACGCGACACTTGCCCTTGGTGGTGAGAAAGTCGGGCGTCACGACCGAAGTCTGGAGTGGGCGGACATTTTTCTTGGAGTCCTTATGAAAGACCTTGAGAATCTCAATGCGCAGCTCTGAGCGGTTCTCCGAGGTTTCGGGGGTGGCCAGGTAGGGATCAATTTCCAGAGGGTCTGAGGATGACAAGTCACCGAGACGACGGCGCTTCGGTGGAGGAGCGCTATCGTCTTGAGCTGACAGGTGCTTTGGTGTGGAGAGGTTCACACCCATGACTGAGTTCTTTTGCAAAGCGTTTACGCCGGCGATCCAGTTTTGATGAAGAAAGGCGCCCGTCCTCTGGCTGCGTCTTTTCAGGTTCATGGCGGAGGGAGACGGATCATGGAAGGAAATAAGAGGGACAAAAATTGGCGATGTAAGGCTCGCCAAAGCGCAGGTGTTGTGTGCGATTGCGTCTGCAGAGAATCCCTCAAAGGCGGATAAAGATGGCGCTCATTGTCGTTGTTGCTTGTAGTTGTCGTCATGCAAAACTGAGTCAAACAAAAAGCGCTGACTGAAAACGACAAACGACAGTCGAGAGAGAGAGACAGAAGAGACCAAGGCGACGACGGGCGACAGATAGAGGCAGGCAAAAGTGAAGAAAAAGGCTACGCCACAAAGTGCGGAATCGCGCGGGAAAAAACAAGAAATAGGTGACAGGGCTATATAGTAATAACGGGCAGAGGGTTTTGGGCGATGAGTTATGAGTTATGATGCCGCCTGTGAGGGTCGTCGTCGTCGTGACTCTGCTTGTGGATGTAAATAATAAGGAGGAGATGCGAAGCCCGGTCGCGTGTGGTGAGAAAGGCTACCCCCAGTCACTTGCCTTGCCGCTGCCGCCACAGTCGCTGCGTCGCTGTCCTCAATGCGCCGTGTTTACCTATGAGAAGGGCAAACGAGGGCATGTATGCGTTTGTGCAGCCAAAAAGACAATCAAACAAGAGGCAAACAACGGTCGGACAAAACAGCCTTGTAAGTCAAGACGTTGGTGCTTGGCTGGGCGAAGAGCGCGGCGGGCGGCAACAGGCGAAAGACGCGTGCCAGTGGCAGGTGAAGGAGCAGGGAGATTCTATCGCGACTCCCGATAAAGTCTAGTGCAAGAACCACTCAAATGCGGAACAACGAACCATTCACGACTCGCCGAGATCAATCGACGGGGCCACTTTCCTTCCTTGTCACTGCGGGACCAGAACCCGACGAGTTCTCCACCGGCTGCTCTTAGCGAATCGAGCGCCCCTTTAGAGGCATTTGCCCAGATGTACGTACTCCGTACCTTTCGCGGCGTGGTTTCATCATGAGGCGCGAGTGTCATCATGGGACAATACCGAGGACCAGCTCCTCTGTCCAAACGCTGTAGTTGAACTATTTCAGATTGCAGACTTTCGCTTGCCGAAATGATTGCCAGATGCTGAGGGAAAATCAAAGACGAGTTACTACGTCCCCGACGTGGTGTCTCCAAGGAGGAAATTCTAATTCATGTGGGAAAAGCACAGCACAGAGAGTCGACGGCAATTTGCAGCGCATATGACAGACTGTTCTCGGGTCAAAGAGAAGCATGAAAGTAGTTGCGTCAGCTAATACATATTGAATTCTGACAAAAAAAACATCGTTTTGTTTAATTGATACTACTCCCATGCCTTCTAGAGTACCTCCCTCATGACCATGTTTCAATAGTTCCTAGCATTCACACACAGCCTTGTCACGTCCCTCGGTCTTGCATCCATGCTTTCGGTGATTGGTTGTTTCGGGCCCCACCAGCTTCGGTGTCCCACTACTCTGGCCACGCTAACGCAAGGCTGGGTGTCCTTCCAGGCACCGAACTCGATCTTGCCCCTCCAACTCTCTTACAACTACATCCTCGTCCCCCTTCCAGCTTCTTTGTCTCCTCCCATTATGTCTTCACTTTACGACTAAACAAGCGCCAGCTTCTTATGCTCTCATGACGGACACTTTTCACCAACTCATTTCGTGCGCCGCAGCCCATCGATTATCCAACAATCGATTGTTGATTGTGGCTTGAGGGGTACGCTAGAGACGGAGAGACCTTTGCAGGTCACAGGTGTGAATGGTCCCAGCTTGCGCCAGCCTCTACCATGTCGCTCACAACTCACCTTGCTTCACTCTTTGACTACTTTTTTTAGCACGAGTCTGCCTCGAACATCCTGCTAACTCGGCTTTCTACCAGGCGCCGTTACAATGGTCCGCACACGAGCCACCAATCGCGGGGATATCCTCGAAACCTCTGCCCGTCGCAATCCTTCCCGAACCTCTCGTGCGCATGCTCTTCGACCAGCTACACATTCAAAACGGTCGCATTCGGATGGAATGCATGACAGCGACTCTTCGTCAGACGATGGCCCGTCTGATTCTTCCAAAGGTAGCCTTGACCAGCCGTCGGAAATAGACGCCGAGAGCGAAGATGGCTCAGATGAGGATACTCATTTCGATTCACGATCCCGTGAGAGGAGTAGGCTTCACGCTGTAGACAATGTTTCTAAGACATCCGGAGGCCGTCGAAGTGCCCGGCAGGCAGCATTATCGCAGGCTCACCTTGAGCCTGCTGCGTCTGGCCCAGCGACAGCGAACAGGTCGGAACCCCGCCAACAAACAAGAAAACGACCAAAGTCGCCGCAAAAAAAGAGAAGGTCCCCAAAGAAACGGCGCACGTTTTCGCCACCTGAGGAGGTGCCCCAAGGTGTCATTCCAAACTGGACAGATCCTCAGATGCCTTACGGTGCATGGACCGACATATTCTACTATGCGGCTATAGCAGGCGGCCACGACAGCCTTGATGTCAACTGGTTGATAAACGCTGCCACGACTTGCAAGGCCTTCTCTGAAGCTGCTCTAACCGCCATTTACCGTTGTCCGCCACTCATCACAAGTGGCAAGGCACGGCGCTTCGCTGCCCTGCTTGAGCAGCCGCCTTCCAATGTTCGGTTCAACTATCGCGCCAAGATTGAGTCTCTTTACGTAGATGTTCAAGTGGTGCCCCAGGGCATACTGCCCAAGATGATTTACGTGCTGCCGCGTCTGAAAGAGGTCATTCTTTTCACACAATACGATCAACCGCCGTACAGAGAGCTTGATCGCACTGTGAGATGGCAATACTCTAAAGATATACTACATGCTTTTAGGCCAGGGCACAATCAGCTCGGCACAATCCAGGATGTGGAGAAACCATTTTACACCACTTTGAAGAGTTGGGAGTGGAGTGGAAGCCTAATGGGGGGGTCTGTCGACACTGTCCAAGACATTATTTCTGTTCACCAAGAACCCTCTTTCGCTCATCTCACCAAGCTGAGCTTCACCAACTTCCAGGTTCCGTCACTCTATAAACCAAGGCCCAAGCCGGGAGACCAGGAGCGGGAGATGCAGCTGTTCGACGAAGACGGCGCTGTCATTCAATCGATTGCAGAGGCCATCTCGCAATTGAAATCGCTCAGACACCTGGTATTTGAATCATCGACTGTGATGAATGATCGACTGCTCCCACTGTTGCCCAAAGATCTTGTCCATCTTGGACTCATCAACTGCTGGGAGGTTAAGTCTGATGACTTTGCGCCATTCCTACGCAGCCACGGCCGTCACATTCGCACCTTGAACCTGGCACATAATCAATCTCTTGACTTGGTGTTTTTGACCACCTTGGCTGAGTCATGTCCTGAGCTGGAGGATCTGTATATGAATCTCTCGTATTTCCGCCATCATGAATCCTTGTCCCTAACCAACAATGACGCCGATCCTCTCTATGATCAGGCTTTGCTATCACATCAGGTACCACAGTGGCCGTCCAGCATACGCGTGATTGATTTTGAACATATTCGACACTGGAGTCCCCAGACGGCAGAGATGTTTCTTAACTCTCTGATCAACAGCGCTGGTTCGTTACCAAATCTTCGACATCTTGGCATCAAGACAATGCTCAACATACCCTGGAAGGCCCGTGCAAACATGCGCCACGAGTGGCGGCGGAAGCTGGATAGGGTCTTCCTCCGTCCCTTCGAGTCACCAAGGAAGCATTATTCACTGCGCCAGTCGCGAGACGATCAAGAACCAGAAGTGGTTTCTACAAAGTCCAGACCAAAGAGACAAGCCAATGGCCCATCTCGGCGAAGTGGGCGACTCGCTGCACAGACGTCGGATTCGGACTCGAGGTATAGCAACAACTCAAAGGGTCTCCGGAGTTTACATGGCCGCCCTACATATGCAGAACCCGAAACAGACGAGGACGAGTTTGATTCTGCGTCGGATACAGGGCACGATGCAACACATAACCCAGCGTCAAGCCATGATGAGAATGAAGCCGAACTTGAAGCGTCAGAGAAGCCCGCCAAGATCCCTGTCATCCAGGGCCGCTGCAATACCGTGTCCATCGTCTTTGACAACCAGAAACCCACCGAGCTACAATACGGTATGGAAGATTTCATGGATGCGGATCGCGCTGAGTCGGATGATGATTGGGACGGGGATGAAGACGATAATGACGATGGCGTCTATATCTGGCGATAGCTGCTGAAATCTCTCACTCGGAATCAATACCAGGACATGCATCTCAAGTAATACTGGATGCATGACTTCGGATTCCAATGCAGTTCAAAATGTATGACTGTCAACTTTTTGATTTACCCTTCTCGAAAACAAGGTATTGACTTATTGCCTCAGAGTCGGACAGAACACGCCGCTACAGGGATTGGAAGGACAGCGACTTAAGTTCTTAACTACCTTGCTCACGTACCGTACAACACAATTGGACTGTCATGTATGTTCAAACGGGCTATACAACGTCTAGCCCAAGTTATACATGTTAGACCCCTCGTGGAAAGTGGGAAAAATTCAAACTTGCTGTATCTACCAAAATGTGTGTGTAATAGGTGATAACGTTTTCGATATGGGGTCGGAGTGGGGGATGACATTGACGTTGACGTTTGGCGTGAGAATGCGCGACGGCATGAATAGACATGTTCCATACTTTCGATTCCTCCATGTGCGAGAATAGATATCAGCATATAGTTTTATCATCCTATCTATGGTGGGAGGTTTTGCTACTTTATGTCTGCTGCTCCTACGGGTAGAGAGATGAAGGCCACTACGTGGATATGGTATCTCACCAGCACTACCATGACATGCATGACCTTCAAACTAACCGTGCATCAAGTACGTATCTACACTTGTACGCCCTGGTAACTACTAAGCTCACAGCAAAGGTCACATGTTGTTAAGATATGCGTCTTGGAAATGAACCATGGCTCGTTTATGGTGATGCTCATCATGATTACTACTTACACCATGCTCGTACAAAGGGTCCGATGTTTCTCATGCCATCAACGCCCAGCACCAGCGAGCCCACTGCCCTCGCTTCTAGTACACATTATACATACAGCCGGAAACCCCACATCCCAGTCCTGAGCCAGATGCTGCCTAAACCCTTGGAAGAATGATAACTCATACAAGACACCATGTCATGACACGCTATCCCCGCTGCTTGTGAGCGCCTAAACTCGAACCTAATACTGTAAGAAAACAAGACTGCCCTCCTTACTAGAATGCTGCACCGCCCATTCCCTCGCCCGCTAGATTCTTCATGCTCTTCTCGCTCAGGTCGCTACGCATCTCCCATGCTCTCGAGTCGCGCTCAAGCCGATTCCAGGTGTACAGGCTCTTACGCAGTCGTTCCTGTTTGGCATGTAGCTCATCTCGTAGCTTCTCCTCCTCGTCTTTGAGTTTGCGATAGTGTGGTTCGAGTTCCCGAGTCACGCCCAAAGTGAGGGGAGTCATGGAGGGGTCTAGTTTACCGCCCGGAATGATAGGTGGCATCGTTGCGAGCATGGACTGCGCCAGGGTTGGCCGTGCACCTCCAGCATGTTGAGCTGATGGTCCAGTCGGCGGGTTAAATGGTCGTGTTTGCGTTGGGGTTGAGGATGAGGGTGCGTTTGACGGGGTAACTCTTGGGCCAGTGGGTATGGTTGAGGATCCATTTGGTGTCGAGGGTGTTGGAGATGGTCCAGACATGTGTCTCGCAGGAGTCTGGTTCCAGCCGCCTCGGCCACCGCGCTGAGGAAACCCGCCCCTGGCCGGAGGTACGTAACCTCGAGGGCCAGCTGGGGGAATCGTTGGACTGGTGGTACCAGATCGAAGGGGAGGAGCAGTAGGCGTTTGGGTTCTTATAGGAGGGGGTGGCGCTGGCGAAGATACTGGTACTGTGAAGTTCCTGTTCGCGGCAGGGCCAGTAGGAGGTGCTCTTAGCGCAGCAGGCCCTCTAGGCGGAGATCTTGACGGAGCAGACGTGGTCGAGTCATATGGTGCAGGACGAGGAGCGTCTCTTGGAGGAGCAATTCCAGTAGGAACAGCATTATTAGGTGGAGAATCTTCTCGAGGCTGAATCGGTGATCGCGCTCTCACCGAACTTGGGCGAGGAGATGATCGTCCCGACGCTGACTGAGAAGTGATTGCCGATGAAATTCCAGACTCGCGCGGGGGACTAGCTCGCCTATATGACTGGTACCGATCACCTCCACGCCGACTGACAGATCGAGAGCGAGGTCTATATGAACCCCCACGGGGAACTTGTAGAGGCGACCGCGCTGGAGGAGATCTGTCGCGCCGAATGACAAATGGTGACCTGGAGCGCCGTCTGTGTCAGTTAGCCATATATCGCGGCGCAAGCTTGTAGCGACTCACCTATCGTCGCGCCGCTCGAAATCGCGTTCCCTATCGCGCTCCCTATCGCGAATTCGATCTCGATCCCAGTCTCGATCCCGAACCCTTTCACGATCCCACTCCCTAACAAGGGAGCGCGGGCGCTCGTACCTATCACCCCGTAGAGGTGACCCTCTTCGCGACAAGCTACGCCGAGCTGATGGCCGCCTCATGGGAGTTCTACTACGCTCTCTTCGGCGCGGGCTCTCTCGGCCTCTGGATCGTTCTCTTCGGTACCGATCTCCGCGATCCCCACGATCCCCACCGCTTCTCGACCTACGACGCGGTGGATACCTGCCCGGAACGTAGCTATCGGACCCTGAAGGTACCGGACTCCGGGGACGTGGACTTCGTGGTCGAGGACTTCTAGGCCTTTCCCTAATTGGGCTCCTGGCCCGCCGAGGTGATCGGTCCCCTCCGCGAGGAGTAGGCCTCCACGACTCTCCAGCGCCATACCTAACGACTTCCCCATCGTCGAACCTTTTGATAGTCAGTAATTGTTAGAGAATGTGAAGACGTATGCGATATGAGAGTGAACACGCTGGTAAAGAAGGCTGATAAGAAACAAAGCAGGCAGAAAAATCAGGCTAGGTAAACGCTGCTTGTCGTATGGTCCCCAATGCGCAACTCGATTCAATACACGAGGGTTCGCATATGCCCTTTTACGTGGCAAGTGCCGCTAGAAAACTGGATGCTGAGATTCCCGGAATGGCGTAAGTCGTCCTGTGCCCAAGATGCGATGACTGAATTGGGCAGCCATCGAGCTCGGATCCGATCAAGGACATGGCGACGACCAATGCGGTCAGCGGCTTCCTCGATCCTCTGTCGGACCACGCGCTTCATATCGCAGTGATGTTGGCAAAAAGGTAGCCGAAATAGCTTAATGTCCACAGCAGTGATTGTGTGGCCATGCTTAAGACTTCCTATGCCGCGTATCGCCATTGTAAACGGCTGTGTTTCAAGCTCCAGCCCAACGATGTACTGAAGGTTGAAGAACTATTTCGACCGTGCAATAAAATAAGCAACCACGCAGACCATTTGCCCCCGGCAGTTGATTTTACGCCGAAAGGCACCGAGGAGGTGAAGCCGACGGCCTCGAACTCGGACCATTGAACGGCAAAACAAGATGCTGTAGGGTCGGGGCTCTCGTGGAAGGAACTCTAGAGGAATATCGTTCAAGTCGTTACTAGAGCATCGAGCTCCATCACTCTCGTCGATAGCGTCGAAATGTAAGAGTCTCCGCAGGCTGGCTAAGATTGAAGCCAGGCGAGCCATCACATAGGTTTCGGTGGTCGCAAAGTCTATTCCTTGCCCAGCCCGTGATATCCGGCACTCAGATTGTCGAATCCAAGGTCCTGAAGCATCCGCGATCGGTCCAAAAGGCGTGGCAAGCGAGTGTCGGCTCGAGTAACGGAATGCTGAGGATGATGATGGATGCTGTAGAGAGTGGCGCGAATGATGATGATGAGGAGCAAAGGACGAAAGGATGAAGCAAGGAAAACATATCGTTAAATAGCTTACCTTCGATTCCTATCACGGTCCATAGCTTCTGTTTCCTCGCCGCTGAATGCGCGGCAGGTGCTCTGCTTCAGTTATGTGTTGTGTTGTCGCTTTCAGGAGGGTGCAAGTAAGCGCTCCGCGCTTGGGAACTTCTGAAGATTGACTAGGTCGGAGTTTTTGTATCCCGACTCCCGGATAAGAGATAGTAGACAGTGTAAAGAAAGGATAAGCACTGTATGAACACACTGTATATATATCACGGTATTTATGTCTTACTCAGATACGGAGTACTTGGGAGTGAAATACAAGGTGAAGAAGTGGTTCATCCGTCGTCTAACTATGTTATAAGTGAATAAAACCACCTATAGTACAATCCGTGTCAAGGTATACCTATCGATGCGCAAAGATCCTACTCCGATACACGCAATGCCTTCTTGTCTCCTCTGAGCACAGACAACTCCTCCCTGAACTAGTAGGTCACAAAAGCGAAGCCTATCCTCACCCCGTTCTCAGTATTATTACTTCTCAATATCGGTCATATCTCCTTCCGATGCGTCCACGATTCTCTCCAGGATCCAAGCTTGCGCCTCATCCGCATGAGCCTGCATCATCTTATTGAGTCCAAACATGGTGCTTCGCACGACGGTTCCGAATCGTCGCCTGTTCACTTTCCTTGTCAGGTCAGGGTCGGACCAGCACGCGTGGTCGCCTGCGACGTAGATGCGCGAGTTGTCCTTGTACCAGGAGGAGAGGTCTGTGTCGACGTCTGACTTGACCGGCCGAAGATTGCCATTGGCAAAGTTGACCACGCCTGATATCCTTGCCTTACAGTCTAGCGTGTGTTAGGGCAACGTTGTAGTTCTAGTCAAATGGCCGGCTTACCTCTATTCACGAGGAGTAGCTTGACTCCAAGGTAAGCGTTTCCGACACCCATAATGAAGATGTTTTCTGCGTCATCGTACAGCTGCAGATAGTTGTCCCACAGGTAACAAACCAGCGACTGCATCTGCGCCTGCAGATCCTTTTCCCCGAACCCGGGCACGAAGGCATCGGAGTGCTATAACAAGAGTCAGAGAACGCCACTGAAGTAGGTAGAGGAATTAACATGCCTCTTCATGAGTGACATATGCTGGGACGTTGATGTCCATGACGCCGAAGCCCTGATCAACAGCCCAATCGATGTATTCAGTCACGCCATCCACCTGGGACAATTAGTCTATGACCATGATGTATAGATCCCTATCAACTCACGACCCAAGCATTATGCGGCTCGAGAGACACATCAATGACATCTGGTTGGGCTAGAAGCCGAGGACTAGACTATGTCAACAACTTCAACTTGCACTAGCAGCAGATTGTCGACTCACGGATCGTGGATGATAACCAGGATCTTCTTGGCTGTGTGGAGGCCGGGTGTAACCAAGACTTGGTTCTCATATGATTTGTATAGTTGCTCGCGTTGAATGTAAAGAGGAATCATATTGTGCTTGGTTTGCAAGACTTGTCGCTGTGCGTTGCGGATAACGTCGTGGAGTCGGTTAGCATTGAGCGATTGCGCCTCGAGAACATCGACGATCCCAGGACGCATACACTCCCAGTAAGGAGCCTGGTGTGCTTGGACCTTGGCCAAGACGCGCGCAGCTTGCTTATTGATCTTTGGAATCTCCATCTTGGGGGGCGGCTCGCCCATCAGCGTGCGAGCAACGGCCACAGCTGAAACAGAGATGGCCTTGAGATTGTAACCACCCTCTAGACACACCGAAACCTTTCCATCCGCAAGAGACATCAGCATGTGAGTCATATGAGCATAGCAGCTTGGCGAGACAAAACAGCCTCCAAGCTCATCACCATCCGCAGCGTCAAATCCGGCAGAGATCACCACCAAGTCAGGATTGAACTCCTGGGCGATAGGCATAATAATTTTCTGGAACGCTGCCAGGTACTCTCCGTCGCCCATCCCCTGGTCGTGCCAGCCAATATTGATGTTCTTGCCTAGTCCAGGACCGCTACCGCAGTTCTCGATGCCTCCATCTGGAGTCATAGCATTCGGAGGCGGTCCAGGATAGAAGCTTCCGTCTTGGTACACATGGAGTGATATGTATAGGACGTTAGGGTCTTGGTAAAAGATATTTTGTACCCCATTTCCGTGGTGGACATCCCAGTCCAGAATCAGGACCTTGCGGCAAATATCAGGATATTCTTGTTGACAAACCCTAACAGCCACTGGGACGTTATTGAAGAAGCAAAACCCCATTGGCGCATCGAACTCAGCGTGATGTCCAGGAGGGCGGATGACGGCGAATGCGTTTTTGACTTGCCCAGTTACAACGTTCTTGCAGGTCTCAATGGCACCTCCAGCTGCGAGAAGCGCGGCTGGATATGACATGCTGCCGACGTATATGGACTCTCGTCCTTGGTCATACTGCTTTGTCAACTCTCTGAGCTCTGCCGTGCTGACTTTGTCCAGATTCTCCACCCAGCTCAGGTGGTCAGCGGAATGAGCAAGGCAAATCTCTTCAGCGGTGGCAGGACGGGCAGGTATACGCCACATGTATCGTGTTGGGCATTCTCTCATAATCCTGGGAAGCTCTGCCTCGGGCCCGGTATAAACAAGGCCCATCTTTTTGAAGGCCTTGAAGATCTCGTGAATACGACGAGGATCTTCAGGATGATGCGCAAGCGGACTGAAATCGGCGTTCATGTGAAGTTTCATACGAGGATCATAGCAGCAGCCTGTGGGCAGCAGACCTCGCCTGCGCAGCTGGTCAAGGGCGAGATCCTGGGGTTTAGGGTCGTCGTCTGCGTTGAAACTGCTATCCTCGGATGCGGTATCGTCATCGTCGATGTCGTTGCTGCCGCCCTGGCCGACCCCGTTGGGCGCATCGACATCTTTCATGAGATGGTCAGTGGCATCCATAACACTCTCCTCCATTTCTGAAAGCAAGCAACGCCCTCACTAAGGGTCGGACCACCCCTGGAGTTGCGACGGAGGTCGAGGTAGTGCCAGTCAAGTAGTTTCAGTGAACAAACACCAGCTCACAAGAGCGCCTATACTTAAGTTAGAAGCATGCCCGACGAAATGGCGGGATAAAGATTGAAAGCTTGAACATGTATGTGAAGGGGATGTACAGGATTTTAATGAGAAAGGGTGAACGACGAAACTTGGGTGGCCAAGCAAGCGAGCCTCTTCAGCTCAACATTCCTTGGTGCCAGGACGTGCAAGTCGTGTGGAGGTGAAGACAAAGAACAGCAACACATCTTGAGTAACACAGCTCAAGTGCATCAAGAAAATTTAAGGACCCAGAGATAAGACGTTAGACACCAGGAGAGCGTGTAACTTACCCCATGCAGCAGATCAACAACAGACCGAGATGCCGCAATCGCAAGCTGTCGCGGCAGTCCAGGGAAGATCAAAAGAGCAGTTATATATGTTTCAGCTCCCAAGCATCGGAATGAGAGTCTTTGGAATATGCGTGAGGGCGAGCGTCGAGTGGTGAAGTCAGAGAGCGTGGGATGCAGCTGTAAAAGGGATGACTGATGGAATACAATCTCGTGAGGCTCGGCGGTGGAGGTTCCTTTTGGCGTGCTGGCTTCAGGCGCTATCGCCCAGCCATTCAGTGGCCGGGTTACCTACCGCTGGCCTTCCTAAGCTAAGGTTTAGTTACCTTGGTGGGCGGGGGGGCTTTAGTGACGGAAACAGTATCAACCCATTTCAAGGTCACGTTAACGACAAACAAATCGCCAAATATTCGTAACTGTTTGGCTGGGATATCTGCTGCATCGAGATCTCTATATGAAGGAAGGCGATAAGATGTTGTTAAGCTTCCATTGACACCCACTCGGCATTGCTCTTTCAAGTGGAGCTCGTATCGACACATACATAAAAGACTAGGTACCTAAATACTAATGAACAAGTTACCAGCCTTCACGACGAGTATCATTCCGTTTTTCCATTGGAGAACAGATCTGGTACGTGATTTCTAGTCTAGCCATACCCTCTATCTTTTCCACGTGAACACGGCCAAAGTCTGTCGCGTCACGAACCGAAACTCAAGCATACGACACCATGTGGCGCGCATCAACCAACGGGTGACGTGGGAAGTCTTCGAGATGAGACCCATCGTCTCCCCGGGGCGAATAGTATGATAATGGTCGCTGTGGTCGACCACCACCAGGTAGTGACCCATCCAGATTCGCGTCGCCTCCAAACCTGACCCTCTCAGTATCGCGCTCATCGTCCCAGTCAAGAATACCTCCTAGCCCGTCCTCTGGCAGACTTGGCATGTTCACCGACCACTGACGTTCATCTAAGACGCATTGGATTGTGATCGATATGGATTCTTGGTCAAAAGTGAGATTGGGATGAAGAAGGCGCGCCTCCGTGATAAGCCGCTTTCCGGGAAAGTTGTAAATGTTGTCGTATAGATGCAGAAGTTCTTTAGGTCCAAGTTTACAATAAGTTTTGACGATTCGACCCCATCGACTCTGGTCCCGCCACCCTCGTGAGAGTGATCCGGGCCGATCGTAGACATCATACAGATATCCTTCGCCGGTCTCCTGAAGTAACTGTTAGTGATCGAAAATATTCTAGCGCCGTGAAAACACTTACAAGTTCCCGATGGGGATCAATTCGGGGGCATAGGTAATGCAGAACAACGTCTTTCATGGTTTCGACCAAGTCCATAAGCTCCACCAACTCACTCGTCGAGTATCGACGAAGCTGACTCAAACGAATATCATCTACTCCAGGCTCCGGCAGACCAACGCGAGGCCGCGGAAAGTCACCATGGAAATAAAAACCGTAGAGCCACCATCGATACAAAGCTCTGCGGAATCTTTCAGCCTCGTGGTACCGAAGGTATCGACAGTTTTCGGACTCGTTGAACCATCTCATCTGGGGAAAGCGAGCCTGCCACTGCAGCACCAAGTGACAATAGCCCAAAAGAGGGTCTATATCTTTTTCAGTCAAGACTACTGTCCTGATATCATGGTGCTGGGGCATGGTGAGTTTACCAGCCTTGCTAATTGCGGTGAACTCGTTCCGAGGATTTGTTGGCACGACAGGTCGGCCATCGAATCGTGGGGCTAGCACGGTTCCGGCATCGCCAATGAAGCGTTTGAAGATGACTCTGTGAGGAGCATACGAGCCCCCGGGACAGTCAAGATCATCAGCCGAAGCTGTGTAGATCTGTAGCAGCTCATCAAAAGGACTAAAGTCCCGAGCCAGGACGGGAAGTAATATGGAAGCCTTTCTCCTGGTAAAGAGGTCATAGAAAGTGCTTGCAGTGGCAGAGAGATTAAAGACACCGTCCAAATTCAGCTGATGATAAATGTCGAGGAGGATTTCGGTAGGAAGCGCTGTCAGGCAAGGCGCCTTCTGCAGACTCGGTGCCATGATGACAGCCTTCTGCGGGCACACACTGACGGTGCTTATTGATACTAGGTATAAGAGAAATGAAGGGGGTTTGATTTTGATAGAATCCAAGTGACCGAAAGATGTAGAAATCGATCTCCAGGCGATGGAACTGTGGGTGTTTCTTGTTTGCACCACGGTTTGTTGCTATAATCTTGCTAGAGATGCAAGGACATCGCTGTGACTGCTTCTGCAAAGTTGCGTGAGTAAGGGTAAGGATATGTGTTATGAACAGCAGGGACAACTCACCTAATAGGCTTTGCATTTTTAGTTTGTTTGTAATTCCGCAGATTATGATGGTGCGGTGCCAGGCCAACTCAGGTGGTTATACTGTTGATAGCTCGTGATATCTTGATACCAGACAGGTTGAGTGATTGAACAATCGAAGCTCAGACTGCCTCCTGTAGCAAAATAGAGCTAAAAGGAATTGAGTGTTGGGATGGAATATAGGGCAAGCGTGCTTCAACGTCGCCTCGAGGTGTAGAGTCACCAGGAAGCGCCAATGATACGGGGTCTACTGTCCAGCCACCCCAGCGTTGGGGCTTGACAAGATAGTGAAGATGCACTCCGGCACCAAGTTAGATAAGAATATACATCTCATGGCTGTAATCAAGAACCACGCTTATTCGCATACGTATGTTCAAGTTGAAAGCTCAACAGAGTTTGAGGACGGATGGAAAAGGATGACTGATACGGAGTACAAGCCCATGACACTCGCGTCGTGGTATCAAATCACCGAACATTTACCGGACGGGTTAAATGATGATGCGACCAATGGCGTCAGAAGCTGGGCAGACAGGACAGAATAATTGAGACGAGCAGTCCATCCCAGGCAATTAATTGATTTCCTTCTTTTGATAAATAGCAGCGCAGAATGACCCAAACTCCTACACCCCGTCCCGGTTTTTACAGACCAAAAAAGTCAATGTATCGACAGGTATAAAATAGTCTAGGCGAACAGCATCTTGGTATCCAGGTCACTCTTAACTGGCCGCTGGCCACCCGCGGATCGCAATCCGAGGTCGCCCTTCCTGGAAAGCCTCTCCACCTGCTTCTCAGCGCGGGCATTGTGTCGCGAGGCCTTTGTCCTCCGAATATCGGCTCGCACTTGGTTCGGCGACACGAACTCCCTGTTCTCGTAAATGATGGGCCCGCCGAATGATCCCTCCTGGATAACAATGGGCGTCAAGACGAATCGAGGGCCAATCTCGACCAGGTTGAGATCCGTATCCTTGATTCCAGCTCGAGACTTTGACTTGGTGGACTCCTCCTCCTCTTCGGCCGCTTCGGCCTCGACCTCGTTGATCTGGTAGTTTCGCACCCAGATCTTGCCGTCCACGAAGCTGAAGCCCATGACGTGGTCGATAAAAGGCTTGGACTTCCGCGCGCCTTGGGGAACGCCAAAGGTGTGGAGGAAGAGCTCCTTGATAACTCGCAAGTGGGGTTGCTTGTCGAAAGCGCCGTCAAAGGAGAGAACGGGCCTTGAGCCCTTCAAGCAGTTGCCGGTGAAGTGAAGCTCCTCCATTGTGTGCACTGTTTTCATGTTAGCGCTTCGAAGCGGTCTCGCGGTAGCTTCGTCTCTTACAGTTCTGAAGGTGAAACTTGATTGTAGGTCCGTTAGGAACCTTGCTGAGCCACACGTAGAGATCCTTTCCCTTCCTAGCCTCGAAAAACAGCACATTGTTGCAGTTGTAGAGTTCGGCCAGCTCATTCAGTTCGTAGAGCTTCGTCTTGGAGTCAAACTTGGCGTCTTTTCGGCTGTGAGGAAGCATTGACGCAATATCGTTCAAGAGATGGCGGTGTCTGCATAAAAATGGCAAAGTCAGGCGAATGCGCCTTGCTTGGAGGATTCTCAGGATAACTTACCGGAAGGTAACGCCTCTCGAGGAGAGAATCAAGACCCTCTGCTTGTTCTTTTTAACGCCATTGCTGGAAGCTTCGGCCTTCGGAGCACTGCTCTTAGAAATAGACTTGTAAACAGCCGCCATTGTGAGTAAGTAGGAGATGAGTCGATCGTTCTCTTTTTTCCTGTAATCACTTGTCGCAGACCAGGCTTTGCGACTTACGGGCAGATTTCCAAAAATTTTGGTCGGCAATAGATTTTCTCCGCTGCGATAAGCCTAGAGCTGGGCTTATCGGAAGTGGGGGGCAAGTGGAGTCGTGACACCGCCTAGAGACTCTCAGACAATAAACACATGCCCTTGCCAAGGCCACTCATGGAGAGCCAAGCCTTGAACAAAGATGGGCTGTGGTGCTTGTGAAAGAGCTTCAAAGATGCCTGCATATTGGCATCTCTCGAGGGAGCAATCAATGGCCAAGCTCCGATTTCAGAAGCTGCATGATAATATCCAATGCACCGCGCTCGTTGGTGAAAGGCAAAATGTTCAGAATCAAAGGTCTGGCATGTAAGCAAAACTGAGTTCCGCGACAGGTGAGGGCGGGAGTATATGACGTGTAGATATAGCTAGCAGTAGCGAGATCCATCTAGAGCACAGTCAGGGCGAACATTATAAAGAATTCATTCAGCTACGTTAAGATGACCATGTCGCAGCGATCGTTGGACGCATCAACCCCAGACAACCATCATGACAAAAAATAAGAACAAAGGAAAGCCGAAGTAACCGCGCCTTCTGATATCAAAAAAAGACGTATCACGATTCCTCGCCTCCTCCACTCTCCTTCGGCGACGAGCATTCCCGGGGACAAACGAGACGCCAGGTATCCCAAACCCCCAAAAGCCCCATAGCCGTTGGGAAACGGCCCCTTCAGAGAACTTAACAGCACTTTCCGCCCTTTGCAGCATCGTCGTCGGCAGGCTTGCTGAGCGAGATGTTGGTGCCTGCACCTATGGTAGCTTGAGCGCTGTCGCCGCTGTCGAGGGCCTTGCTGGAGACGATGCGGTAGATTTCTGCGTTCGTGGTTAGTTTTGAAGTGTAGATGGGATCCCAAAAGCGGTGGCAGAGATGGCGTACCAGTCAGGATGTTCTGGAAGGCAAGCTCAACATTGCTGGCATCGAGGGCGGACGTCTCGATAAAGGACAGGTGGTTCTCGCCTGCGAGTACAACTATTAGTACGTGGTGTCTTTGTCAATCGACGACTTAGCATGCGTACTGGCAAAAGATTTGGCCTCCTCAGTGGGAACAGCCCTCAGGTGTCGCAAATCGCTCTTGTTTCCCACCAGCATAATGACGATGTTTGCATCGGCATGATCTCGCAGCTCCTTGAGCCATCGTGTGACGTTCTCGTAGGTCTGGTGCTTGCTGATATCGTAGACGAGTAGGGCGCCGACAGCACCTCGGTAGTAGGCGGACGTGATGGCGCGGTATCGCTCTTGACCAGCGGTATCCCAGATCTGGGCCTTGATCGTCTTAGAGTCGACCTGGATAGACCTGGTGGCGAACTCGACACCGATAGTCGACTTGGAATCTAGGTTGAACTCGTTCCGGGTGAATCGACTGAGAAGGTTGGACTTTCCGACCCCAGAGTCTCCGATCAACACGACTGCAGGTTCACAATGTCAGCAACGGGCGATCGCAGGCGTTGGGCCGGGCGTGGCCTGGGAGATGGTAGATAATGACGGTACCTTTGAAGAGGAACTGCAAAGGGGGGTCCACTGGTCAGCAACTGGCGGGACACAACACGACTAGGGGAGGGGAGACAAGACGCACATCATACTCGTCGTTGGCCATGATTGCGATGTTGTAGCTTCAGTGACGTTTTCGAGGAGGATTTGAGGATGGAGAATGGAGAAGACTGCGAGTGCGCTGGCGCTTGGGGAGAGGGAGTCGACGTCGTTGAGGTGTGTGGGATGTGGAGAGGGAGAGAGAATGCGCGGCTCTGGCGATAGGCGGTAGGTTGTTGTAGTTTGACCCGTGCCGAGGGGTAAAAACTGTAGGGGGAGTGCGCTGTACCGCACCTAAGCACCGTACCAGGTACTGGTAATTGCCAGGCGGTGGCATGGACCCCAGTGAGGCCAGGTAGCCAAAGTGTGCCAAAGTTGCAGTACTCCGTACAACGCTCTCACCTCCGTTTTGCAGTATGGAATGGGTCCATCCATTCATCACATTGATCCCAGCAAAAGGGCAGCGCCGGGAATGCAAACTGGCCCCAAAATAGCAGCGCTCGGCAGGCAATGACAAGGTACAAAGGAAACTTCGAAGTCCTGGGTGCAACATGTCTACTACCTACTTAATCAGCGACTTTAGAGCTGGTTTGACAGTACTATCTGGATCTGTATTCACATTCAATACTTCGTGACAAGGCACATGGGGTCATCAGGCTCCGTTCTGTCAAATGTACAAGGTCAATGGCAATGAGATATGCTGGGACTTAGCCTTATGATGTTCCAGACGCCATCTTAAGTCTGGTTTGGTTTGGGGTTAGCTAGGGTAGTTAGCGATTGTGTCGCATGTATGCATCGGGTTATTCTAGCACCCTAAATAGTCGTTGCAAGAAGTAACGTTATGCGGCCCAAGGATCCAAGACTAGGTAGTTTTGCATAATTCAACGAGCCTGGTTCAGATGAGAATGACCCATACCCTGACGCATAAAGGAGAGACTCGACAATAATGGAACCCGATCTGTACTCCACGGTAGGTTGCTAAAGCTGGAGAGGGGAAATAAAAGAAACATGCCAAACACAAGCTTGACGTTCCTGGTCAAAACAAATCCTGACAATCTGACAACACTCTAAACTTTCGATATAAGATGGCGCTTTGAACTTTTTCTTAGGGTGCCTGATTTTATATATCTATGTTTGATACTTATGCGGACATACTCAGGGTAACAGCTGCTGCTAAGGGACCTGCAACCAATGGAATACCGCGGCCAACTGTCACGTGCTCTCGTGGTTTCTTTCCTCAGCCAGTTGCCAGCCAATGCGTTCAGTAGCAAATTTCACCATCCAAGAACAAGCAACTTCTCAAGACAAACGGTAGCTCTTGGACAATAAAGGATCTTTGATCCACGGGCTGTTTTAGCTCTGCTTGAAGACACAATTGAGGCATGATTCGCTATTTGCTCTCACACCCCTCCTGCAAACAATTTGCTGCTATAGTTACATGAGACGGGGGCCACCAGATGGATTAGTCCATCCCATCTTAACTCACCTCACTTCTTCAGTTGTCACATCACGTCAGTGCGCGTCTCAAAGCGCTGGCTTAGCTGATGAATGCGGCAAACATTTTCACCCCATGATATGCGCATGCGGCATCATCTATTCTACACATCATGAAAGCGCCAACCCCAAGCGATGCCGACTTGGATCAACTCGAGACACTCTCTATAACCTCTACTATCGACACTGAACACGATACTGATGAAGAGTGGACAGTTGAAGATGTCCTCGCCTCATGTGAAGTCGATGGCGAGACAAAATACCTGATCAGATGGGAGGGGTACGAACTGTGGGAAGCATCCTGGGAACCCGAAGAAAATCTGAACGCCAGCTTACTGAAAACATGGGAAGATAAGAAGGTCCGGAATCATCACGTGCGGGCTATGAACACCGCCATCAGGGACTGGAGACAGGCCTCAATAGAGAGATTCACGGGCAAATTTGCTCGTCACGAAGCCCGGAATCGGAAACGCCTTGCGCGAGGTCTCGAACTGACATCATACCATTCTACTTTGGAGCAGTTACTGGAATATCTCGATCTGTATCCAGTGGGCGATGAGCCCGATGAGACACCGTCGTCATGCTCACCCAGCGTCGCTTCGGACGTGAGATCTCACATCACTATGCGTGGTGCGGCTCAGTCCCCCTCCGAGCTGGATCATTCGACATTGGAAACAAATACCGAGGAGGGTGATGTGAGGATGAACAGTAGGCGAAGCAGCGCTGTTTCGACACAGAATCCCTCTAAATCGATTGACACGCCTTCATCAACTGCGAACAAGAAAGCGCCCCGACGCCAGTCAGGCGCCGGCCCGAAAGGGGCTGAGGTATCGCGTCAACAAGCGACGCAAGCGTCGAGTAGTCTCGCAAACAAATTTGGCCGTCTTAAACAACCGAATCGTGGAGCAGGCCCGTTCACCGCTCGCAAGAGTCAGAAACCTACAGAGTTCACTGGCAATGTCTTTTCGGGTGGGAAAACAGGAAAGAAGCGGGCGGGTCTTTTAGAAGCCGTCGCCGATCCATCAAGAGCGCCGAGGATGCTTAAGCTTCGGCATGCCTGGATAGTGGAAAAGGGGCAACGGGATCGAGAAGGTGCTATCGCCCCAGCAAAGAAACCAACTGTTCTCATCTCCTTAGATCCAGCGGATAGAGGGATCATGGGAAAGTCTGGCCCTGAACTTGTCTCAAGCCCCCACGACGATGTTCAGGTGAATGGAACGGCCTCATTGGCCAGCGAGACCAACTTGTTTGAGCAACAAGGGAGCCCCTCTGCGACGAAGCAGAATCCTGCACAGCCAAAGAAGAAGAAGAAGACTATTAGCTGGGGTCCGATCGAAGAGACCACGATACCCCTAGTGGCAGAGCCGATGGAACTGGATGACGAGGAGAGTCTCTTTATTTCTGACCAACACGAAACCTCAATTATGGATGAAATAGATTCCAAGGAATCCATTGTTACGAAGCCAGCAGCGCAGACCAATCCACCAGCGAGAAGTGTTCGCTTGACTTCAGAGTCGTCCGTTGCGGACGGCAATATGCGACCTATCCCCCGAAGTCTCACTAAACTCGTGCAATTTGGTATTGCAACTCAGCCAACGATGTCCATTGTATTAGAGGGACTTCCTATTCATGCCGGACTAACCTGGCTCCCGGTCCTCGAAGACGAGCCCACGCTAGTCTTCACGCATACTTGCTTGATGCAAGATTTCCTGCCTGCAAGGCCGACATTATCGACCGAGTATTTGGGCAGTGGCTCCATCGTGGGAAGGGATGATACAGATAGCTTGAGGATCATTTCAGATTGGCTCCGGCTTAGGTCAGTGGGAGTCCTCTTTCACCGTCCCAGCCTGTGCATGCTAGTACATGCGCCTGGAGATCAAGAAGATATGCTTAGGAAACAGGCAGCTGATTCTGGCATGGTGACCCCTCGATTACACTACATGCTCTTTCGGCCGAGTGATGCATTCTCGACTTGGTCACTTGCACCAGTGACGATTACATGGAGCTCGGACAATGATGGTGTGTTGCCTCGTATGGGAGCGACAGTTATCCATCGTATGTTTGGCTTCAACTATGAAGGTCTCCTGCCGGACAAAGCGCTCAATAACATGAGCAAGCATCACTTCTTCCTCGCCTTTCCGCCAAGGGCCCAGAATGAAGCCTGCTTTTTGACTCGGTGGCTTCGAACTTGTAATCCTGAATGTCATGTCTCATCGAGTCATTATCCCGGCAACTGGCGCAGCTTTTCGAAACTGGATCAGGGGACAATCATCATACATGGGGAGGCTATTTGGTCTGCACGGCTATTTCCCGACCTTCACTTCCTTCTTCACTCATCACCCTCGAACTTCCAGTTCCGCCTCTTTACCAAGTCACTCCAACGATCACCCTTATATCCTTTGACTGGCGAATCGCTCAACGCTAGCAATCTCCACTTCCAGCATATTTGTAAGGCCAACAGAGCTATCATGTTACCACCTAGCTTCTTGGTGTCTCAGCCTCAGCAGGTATGGAGCTTCTTCAAATGGTTCTACAAAGCATGGAATATGGATAGTGATGCGACTCGACTCGTTGTTTGTGCTGGATTTGACTCCTGGCTTGGTGATCTGGCCGCCGAAAAGTCTACTAAATGGTCACGGAGCCATGAAAAGATCTCGGTTGAAAAGCAGCGACAGGAAGCAATCCATAAAGAAGACATCGAGGCCTTGTATAAGTCACTGAATATGGTACAGACGCTTATCGACGCGTCAAGTGAGGAGAACTCTGCCTTGATATTTGCCCCTGAGTCCATCGACGGAAACGATGAGCAGAGCTTGATTAACTGGTTTGGATGGTGGTCGATCCTGAACATGGATCAGTTCCGAAAGTTTTGTGTCTTGGGCTCCAGCCCGACAGACACTAGAAGGCTCACTCATCACTTCAAACGCCCAAAGTTCCTCCGATCGACGTTTGCAAATCCAGATGACGTTTATGCATTGCGTGACCGAACGGACTCATGGAAGGTCCAAGAACTTGAACGGCAGGTTATTAACAAGGCAAAACCAACGCTTCCTCCGGTGGCCGATGCTCAATATTTCAAGAACTGTCTTATGGAACTCGACAACCGAAGTAAACAGACCGGATGGACTCCGCACATACTCTATAGGTTTCCTGTTTCTTACTGGAACTCTGGAATGGCATTTGACTTTGGCGATTACCACAACACGTTTGTAACCTACAGCAAGTGCCTACAATTCGCCAGTAACCAGATCTTTCCAGCTTCTAGGAAAACGATCTACAACACAATTATGGCACTTTTCTACACGACTGAGGGAAACTGGAGCCCCGATGGACATCCGGCGGACTTTGACAAGACTCGACGGCCATGGATCATGATCTACAGGCCCATGATGCCGCACATTGGTCGGAAAAACTGGACAGCCACGGAGTTGCTTATATGGGACCCGTGCAGGAAGGGCAAGCTTGCCGAAGACTTCTCAATATATGAAAGTGACCTTATCGAGGCGCAACGTCGACTGATTCAAGCCGTCCACGAGCACCTTGACGAGAAACTGCCACTGAGGAAAGTCTGGATTGGGGGAAATGACGGCACATTCAAAGACTTGACCGATCCAGTTGATGTAGCATTCCACCAGCTCGAGAGCTTTATGGAAAATCTTAAGACTTTTATTCCAGCTCCAGAGAACAAGCTACCTGCTAGGGGCTGGAAGCTTGTTGAGCCGGGAAACGCACCCATGACTTCGCGACCATTCGTTGCGGAGCCCATGGACATTGATGTGGTCGAGGACAAAGGCGACGGAGACGATGCCGATGACGCAGAACTGAGGACAGTCTTTCACCCTCCTCGCGGGAAGTCGTCGCTGCAGAGACCCACCAACTGCAGGAATCGTCTTTATCAGCATACCATGAAGGAGATTGAACGTAATCAGCCCCGGGAGTTGATGGAGTATAAGTTTCGCCCGACAATGGAATGGTACGGGGAGCAGGTAGAAGAGGGTCGCGGCTTTGAACATATCAGGGTCACGACCTGGGAAGCTATCTTTGAAAGGCTCAAAATCGCGTATCCCAAGGGGGTCTAAGATAATATCAAGATGGATTCAGGGATAGGAGCAAAATATTCCGTTGAGACGTCATGACCGGCTAATATCTCAATACCAATGGGAATGGGTACAGGGCATCATGATGTGTTTATGTACAAATATATGTACATGCTACTGTATGAATTATGGGTCTTGGGACTGACAGCTACCATGAATTATCTAGGCACTTGAGGGTAACAATCTTTAACGGACTCATCTCGCCGTGGTCGGAAAGTTCCTTGTGCTAAGCAAGGTGCCCTTGACACGCCTGATATTGTCCCTCACCCTACGGATCTCATCGTCAGGCTCAGGCTTCCGCGAGCGGCCATATAAATCATATCCTCCGAGGGTGTCCGCTTGGCCTGTATATGTTAGTGTATCGAGATCGTCCCGTAGCACGTCCATGGCCGTCTTCATCTTATCCATCCCCTCGCTCTGGGAGCGATAGTCATCCTTGAGACCAGACAACGTCTTGTGCAGAGAGGCAAGCTGACTAGCATGATGCTTGGCAGGGGTCTCTTTGCTGCCGGCCTTGCCCCCCATGGCCGTGACAGAGCTGATAGGGAAGGTCGTTTGTGTGCCCATATCGCGGTGGAACATCTCAGTGGGATCCTCGGCATCGCTGTCGTCCTCGGCGGTCGTGACGGGCTTTTTGGGCGGCACCTCAGATACAGTCTTTTCGAGCTTTGCGACGAGGGCATCGATCTTGCGAGACGTGAGGTCATGGAAGTCTGTACGAGCTTCGGCCTGGGTGTCGACCATGGGGCGGACAACGAAGCGGCTTGTTCCATACACAATGGTAGAGAGGCCGGTGACGGCGTAGAGTGCGTTTATGAGACGTTCCTTGGTCATCAGAGGTGGGGGACGAGGCGGCTTGGCGAGGAACTCGGGGTACGTTACGAT